>VMDR010018764.1:0-18882 GCA_007922815.1 Macrotus californicus
TTTGCTTAGGATGAAGCTAAATTTTCTTAAAATGATTAATTGGTTTAAAGAAAAATACAAAGTAGATATTAGTGCAAAGCTGATATGTCAAAAATTAATGAGGATTGTACCCAAAGGACTGGATTTGGAGAAACACTCAAATAGTGATTGAGTTTTTAATTAGGCAGACCTGCCACTAGACCTTACTATGTGGGTCATTTCATCCAGAAAATGAATTACTGTGAGGGTTAAGTGACTGACCACATGCACAGTAGTGCTCAGGAGAGGTGTGTCCTCCCCATTCTCCCAGGGAGAGGTGCCTGGCAGCCTAATGTCAGGGATGGCCTGCTGCAAGGGGAGGTAGGAGGCCTGGATTCCTGACCCAGCTGACTCATTGTCTGACCTGACCCCACCCTCAGGGCCTCAGTTTTCTCATCCAAAAATGACAGGGTAGGATACTGTCTTCTTTTTGGAGCCTCCCAATCTTACCAACCATCCTCTGATGAAAGGATCCAGACTCGCCTTATTTGATTATTGCATCAAAGAATCATAGAATTGCAGTTGGAAAGAACTCAAGAACTCCAAAAGTCTCCCTGGTGTGCCCCCCGACCCCCCAATTTCAACAAATGAAGAAACTGACACCTAGAGAAGTTAAGTTAAGCAAGTTGCCTAGTCACATGGTGGAGAGTGGGGTGGGGGGTGGGGGAATGGTTGTGGCTAGGTACTGCCCTAGGATCCAGTGGGGAAGTGCGTGTGCTTCCTCTACACTTTGATAAATGACTTAGGTGTTTGGTGGTTTGGACACCACTCACGCCTTAACAAATAACCTGCAATTCTGCTGAGAATAGAAAAGTCAGTGCTGTTTGGTTGGGAACACTGTATTAATGTGATTGATGGATGGATGGATGGATGGCTTCTGTGTTACTAACTAAATCCACCTTTGAAATACCAGTCACCCCCCCCCTGTAAATTCCCCCAGGGAAGTCAGAGGGGATGAAATTAACAAGAACAGGATAGAAAGGGATTTCAGAGGAGGTAGACCATGGGGGAGAAAGCAGGCTTTTCTTCCTCCTCTCCACCTCCCCTCCCTGTCCCCTCCCCCTCCTCCACCTTCCCGATGAAAGACAACACACTCGTTTCCGCGCCCAGCTTGCTCTACCCAAAGCTTCTCTGCAGCCTGGGCCAACTCACAGCTACAAATAGAACCAGAATCCACTGAAAATAGCTCCCCCTCCTTTCTGCCCAGAATTTCCAAGTGCTGGCAGGGATGCCCTGCCCCCACCAGCCAGGCCCCAGGCAGGGAACTCAGGTAGAAAGAAACACCAAGGCCACATTTTGGGACCGTCTCTGGAACAACAGCCCCAGTAAGAGCTGACTCTTATTAAACTGGAAGCTTTAGATCTCAGCAAACCAATGAGAAAGGCGCAGGAGAGGAATCTATCATGCAGATGAGACTCAGAGAGGAAAGGAGCTTGCCCAAGGTCACACAGCCAGTAGGAGGTGAAGCTGGAGTCTGCATGGTTAACCACTGCACTATGCTCCCCTCTCCTTGCAAGGCCTGTGCACCAGCCAGCTTCAGATCCCTGAGGCAGTGGGGAGCTCAAGTCTTCCAGTCCCTCCTTTAACAACTGGGGAAACTGAGATCAGAGAGAGGAAAGTCTTGCCCAAAGGCACTCAGTAAACAAGTAAATCAAGTACCCAGGTCCCTCAGTTTAGAGGCCAATGTTTTTTGCAGAGGTTGGAGCAAACAGAGGCTCCCTTGTTCCTTTTATGTAGAAGCCCCATGGGTCTTTTTCTTTTTCCTTCCCCTGCCCCCTGCATTTCAGCCTCCTCTCATTTCCCACCAGAGCAGAGAGCCCGCCCCAGACACCCGTCTGGCAGCCAGGCATCCTGAGATTACCTCTTCCCCCTCTGCTCAGGGTGTTTAATGTTCTAGGGGAAGAGAGCAAACAGCAGGGCATAAATCATGGGTGACACAGGCTGGCTTTCTCTGCTGAATATGAAGCAGACAGGACCCAGCAATGGAAGAGAATTAGCAGGGATTTGCTGGTTCATTTAAATCCAAGGTCCAAAGGCACACATTTCTCCTACCCCTGAGAATGAGGTAAATTTTTCTCTACTCCAAGATCCCATCTGTTATAAAATAATTCTCCAAAACAGTCCTAACCTCTACAGTGATGACAAGAAAGACTAGAACGAGGCCATGGACACTGTGCTGGGGAGGAATTAAATTATTTAAGACGTGGTCAAGGGGCATGAAATAGAGTCTCACACCTAGTGTCAGAGGATTTCAGTCCCATCCCCAGCTCCATTGCACTATATGGAGTCTGCAGAGCTGCCTCTATTTCTCCAATGTGTCTGAGAATCAAGGAGTCGAAAGAGTGTATACACTTAGTCCATCTCTTTGTTTATTGCAAATGCTTGCTGAGTAGCCACTTTGTCTAGATACAGGGGTGTCCAACCTGTGGCCTGCAAGTTGAATGCGACCCAACACAAAATCATAAATTTACTTAAAACAGTATGAGATTTTTTTGTATGTGATTATGTGTGAAATGTATTTAATGTATTGCCCAAGGCAACTCTTCTTCTTCCAGTGTGGCCCAGAGATGCCAAAAGGTTGGACACCCCTGGGAAGCATGCTAAGTTTTGCAGATGCAACAGTGACCAAGACAAAGCCAGTCCCTGCCTTCCTGGGACCTATAGTCCAGATGGGAAGACAGAGTTAACAGGAGGCCAGGTAAGTGCTCTGATGGAGAAGATACAGGATTTATGGCAACCAGTAGGGAACCTACCTTAGTCTTACAGGGGGTCCAGGTAACATTGATACAGAAACTGGAAGGGTACAAGTTAATCAGGCAAAAGTCATGAGAAAGGGCGACTCAGGGAGAGGGAACAGCACACGCAAGGACCCAGAGGCAAAAGAGAGCCAACCTGTTTGCTGAACCAACCAATTGGAGTAAGTATAGATTTATTTTGGCATCTTTTTGTGAGGCCGGCTTACCATTCTAAGACTGGAGTCTTGCTGAAATTCCATGATTTAGTGCTATGTTAATCACAGAGTGTAGGCTGAATTCCATAATGGTTGCATTCTTTTAATATTACGAATTCCTTCATCAGCACCTCTAGGAAATAGTCAAACCCTGTTCCAGCAAGTCTCTGGATGTTGACAGATCCTTTTATTGGCTGCATTCCATCTGTCTCTGTGAGTCCTACATTCTTAACTTTTGAAGGTTGAGTGTTCTAGAACCTGACCCACTCCATCCTCCTTTACCAGGGCATATATGGCATAAAAGACACAGCTGGTGTGATCTGGAGGCCTTGGTCTTTTGGGGAAATTATAGAACTATATCCAACCAGAAAGAAAAAAATAAAGCCCTGACATCCTCTACCCTCAACCCCATGGCAGGAAAGATTGCCAAGAATGTCTGTGGCTCTAAAGGCAGGAAACGGGATCAGAGGTGCAGGTGGAAATGAGTCTGTGTTTTCCACCAATGAGATCAGAGAGACTGGGTAATGTGCTCAGGGTCCTGAAGCAAGGAAATAGCTGGGCCAGCTTTCAAACTCAAGCGATCGGCCTATGATTTGAAAGTTTGTTTCAGAGGAATGGTATTACATAGCTGTCATCAAAACAAACAGAACAAAACAAGACTTTTCCAGCCGAATACATTTGGGACACGCTGAGTTCAACAAAGGTAACCAGTTATTTTCTTTGCGGCAAGACTCTTCAGAGCCTTGATATGCTGATATGCATAGTGACCTTTTAAGAGGAGGTTATGGAGTTTTAGAGTTTCAAGAACTTATATAAGCTGAGGATATGTTGTTTCTGGGAAACTCCTGGCATCTGGGCTCCTTGGAACCCGCTTTGGGAAATGCTATGCTAACTATCCCATGGTTTCCTAGTGTTTATCCTCATATATATATAAAGGGAGTTCAATCTATACATTTTAGATGGATGAATGGATGCATAGCTTGACCATTTCTTGTTGTGTGACCTCGGTTATGTAATACCCTCCCTTTCTTTGAGCCTCAGTTTTATCCCTACAATGGGGCCAATATACTTTGTAAAGGGCCAGAGAGTTCCTATTTTAAGCTTTGCAAACCACATATGTTTCTGTGGCATATTCTTTCCTTCTTTTCTCCTCTCCCTTCCTCTCTTCCTCCCCTCCTTCCTTCTTCCCTTCCTTTCTTCCTCCCTTCTTGTCTTTTAAAAACCCTTTAAAATGTAAACACCATTTTAGCTCTCAGACCATACAAAAATACGTTGGGCGGAGCAGGATTTGGGCCTAAGCTATTACCAACCCCTGCTCTACAATGTTTAACCTATGCCAGATATGAGGGAATTCACTAAGTATTCCGCATTTCTAAATTTGTTTTATTTTAGTTTTTTGATCCTCCTAAACTGCCTTGGGAGATGGGCACCAAGCTTCACCCCTTTCTAGGGAAAAGCAGAATGAAAACGAACCTCCTTTGCAGGGTAAGTCAGTGGCCAGACAAGGATGAAATGGGGGCCCTTGAATGCCAGTCCTGAGAACAAACCCTCTAACTTCTGACACTCAGTAGAGAAGGTGCCCAACCTTTTCTATAAGAGAAACGTTTTAGGTCCTGGTTGGTGTTGCTCAGTGGATTGAGTGCTGGCCTGTGGATGGAAAGGTTGCCGGTTCGATTCCCAGTCAGGGCACACGCCTAGGTTGCAGGCCAGGTCCCCCGCTGGGAGTGTGTGAGAGTCAATCAGGCAACCGATAGATGTTTCTCTCACACACTGATGTTTCTCTCCTTCTCCTTCTCCCTCCTTTCCTCTCTCTCTAAAAGTAAATAATAAATAAATTAAATTAAAAAGAGAGAAGGGTTTAAGAGCAGCCGCTTGGCTGAAATTGAGGGACCAGGTAACATCTCAAAGCTGCATTCGTAAGGCATATGTGCATAGCAAACACACTTTTTACATACAGAGGATGTTTGTTTTGGATGCTTGGGAGGGATCTGATAGAAAATCTGAGGTAAAACTCCCAAACCTTCTCTCACATCTGTCTCTGACATAGCTACTGTGAACCAAGTTCACTGTTAGCCATTTTCCAGGCCCTCATCTCATTTGTCCACAAACTAATCCTGTGAGGCAGGTAACATAATCTCCACTGAACAACGGAGAAGGCGAGGCTCCAGGAGGTGAACTCACCTGCCCGATGTCTCTCAGATGATAAATGAAAAATCACAGTCCATTTGCAGGTCTCCCTGGCCCCAAAGTCAGGACCTGTTTCAATACGCTCTGCTGCTTTAGACCACTTCCCTGAGCCTATGTTTGAATGATCGGGATACTCACAGTCAATTTCTTACACTTTCACACTTAATTACAGAGAACATTAGATGGTTTGATAAATGCTTCACATGTTAGTCTTCATTAAGTCTTTGTCTGGATTGATTTCTTGGTTTTGTTCACCCAAGTTCAATATTTGAGTCAAAATTGCTTTGGGATCTTGGCCCAGAAATAGATCCACACAAAGACACCCAATTGATTTTTGACGAAGGTGTAAAAGCCATTCAGTAGAAGAAAGCATTTTAAACAAACGGTGCAGGAGCAATCGGACATTCACAGACAGAAGAGGAAAAAAAAAGTCAGCCCAAAACATCAACCTGAACCATACATCATATACAAAACATCAACCTGAACCATACATCATATACAAAACATCAACCTGAACCATACATCATATACAAAACATCAACCTGAACCATACATCATATACAAAAATTAACTCAAAGTGGATCAAGGGTTTAAATGTAAAGTATAAAACTTGCCAAAAGAAGGAGGAGATCTTTGAGACCTAGGGCTAGGGCGAAAGAGTTTAGACTTGACAGCAAAGCACAACCCATGAAAGGAAAAGTCGATCCCTTGAATCACATCCAAGCAGAAACTCTTGCTCTGTGAAAGACCCCGTGGAAAGGATGAAAAGACAAACTACAGACTGTGAGAAATACTTGGAAGCTACATTTCTGGTGAACTCTCAAACTAAGTTCTAAAAATCAAGCAATCCAGCTAGAAAATCAGCAAAACACATGAGCAGACACTGCACTGAAGAGTGTATACAGATGGATATAAACACCTGAAAAGATATTCTGCACCATTAGTCATTAGAGAAATGCAAATCAAACCCACAATGAGATATAACTACCTACCTGTCAGAATGACTAAAATAAATAGCAGTAACACTAAGTGCTGGTGAGGATGTAGAGACACTGGATGGTTTACACATTGTTGGGAACGTAAAATGGCAGGATCATTCTGGAAAAAAATATGGTACTGTCTTAACAAACTAAACACATACTTACCAACGTCCAACAACTGTACTCCTAGACATTTATTCCAGAAAAATGGAAATACGATCAGACAAAAGCCTGTCCATGATTGTTCATAGCTTTATTTATAATAGCCCCAAACTAGAAACAAACCGGATGTCCCTCAATGGGTGAATGTAAAACGAACTGGTACATCCGTACCGTGCAATACTCTGAAGCAATAGAAAGGAAGTATTGAACCTGCAACAGCTTCACGGGATCTCAAGGGAATTACACTCAGTGGAAGAAGCCAACCTCAAAACGCTACATACATTATGTATATGTATGTAATATTTTTGAAATGACAAAATTATAGAGATGGAGAAGAGATTAATGGTTGTCAGGGGTTAGGGAAACGAAAAGGAAGGGAGAAGGATATGATTTAAAAGGGTTCTAAGAGGGATCCTTAAAACGGAACCATTCTGTACCTTGACTGTGGTGGCCAAACAAACAACCAGAACTAAACAGACAAGTACGTGCAAATGACTGCATGCAAACCTGTGAAATGCCAATAAAGCGGGTGAATTGTACCCATGTCCATTTCCTGGTTGTGACATTGTACTAACATCATCTCAAGGTGGGGGAATAGGTGAAGAACAGAGGAAATTTCTCTTGGTTGCATGAAAATCTACAGTTACCTCAAAATAAAAGGTTTTTTTTAATTCATTTGAGTTCTTGGCCAAGATGGTTCTTTTCAGGGTGAAGGTACATTTACCATTCATTTGCGTACAAAGGTCTCAACTTGATAATCTTTATAGCAAAGCCAGTGTGTGTGTGTGTGTGTGTGTGTGTGTGTGGCACTGGGCTAAGTGCTCTCCATAGATTGTGTCTTTTATTAGAACCCACTGAAGAAGAAAACAATGTTATTATATCTCCATTTAATAGGTGAGGAAACTGAGGCTCAGCAAAGTCAAGTCATTTGTCTCAATCCACACAGACATTAACAGCCAGGAACAAAACCAGAGTTTCTGAGTCCAAGACGCCTTTACCTCTGCACTAGCCCTCCCCTCTGATTAGATGCTATATGGCATTGGTCTTTGGTGCAGGCTGGCCTTGAACCTGGGTCAAAGGGCCAGGTCTCTCCTTGAGTAGCTACCAGGAGTGGGAGTACAGTGGAAAGAATGCTAGAACCTTCCAGAAAATTCCTCTAGACCAGAGATTTTCCACCCTTTTCATCTCATGGCACACATAAACTAATTACTAAAATTCTGCAGCACACCAAAAAATACATATATCGCCCTAGCTGGTGTGGCTCAGTGGATTGAGCGCCAGCCTGCACAAATCAAAGGGTCACTGGTTCGATTCCCAGTCCAGGACACACACCTGGGTTGCAGGCCAGGTCCTTAGTAGGGGGCGTGTGAGAGGCAACCACACCTTGATGTTCCTCTCCCTCTCTTTCTCCCTCCCTCCCCCTCTGTCTAAAAGTAAATAAAGAAAATATTTAAATATATATATATTATACTTCTTGCTAATCTGACAAAAATAGGTATAATTTTGATTCATTCACACCAGACAGCTATTGCTGTCATTTTTTTTATTTGACAGTCTAGGGGAAAAGAGGTCAGTGCCTTTTTTCTAAAGAGTCAGTTAGTGCATATTTTAAAACTTCTTTTTTTAAAAAATTTTATTTATTTATTTTTAGAGAGAGGGGAAGGAGGGAGAAAGAGAGGGAAACATCAATTTGTGGTTGCCTCTCACATGGCCCCCAACTGGGGACCTGACCCACAACCCAGGCATGTGCCCTGACTGGGAATCGAACCAGGACCTTTTGGTTCACAGGCTGATGCTCAATCCACTGAGCCACACCAGCTGGGGGTATTTTAAAACTTCTTGTAGCACACTGGTTGAAAAGCGTCGCTCTGACTATTTCCATTCCTAAGACTAAGTTTGAGTCCCAACAGTATCCCTTGTAGGCTGTGTGGCCTTAGGAAAGTCACTTCTGTCTTAGGCTCCTCATCCTCAAACCAGAGCTTGTCATCCCAGAACTGCCAGTGGCTCGAATGAAGTAATGCATTTCAAAGGGCTATGGACACTCCAAAGGGGGCAGTTATTATTAATAACAGGGCACCGTGAAATAAATTCTAAATATAGGCTGCTCACTCCCATTTATCTTCTGGCTTGATGGTAAACATGTTAAGGGCATGGGCTAAGTTTTAGCCTTTTATATTTTCCTAAGCTGCTCTTATTAAATGGTCACGAAAAAAGTGGTAGGTTTCTAAAAGTCCTTGTTAGCTGCTCTATTAGTAGAAATATGATCAAATGTAAAAAGAAAAAGCGAAGCATTGACAGTAAAAATGAAGAACCTGTGCTTTAACTGCGTTTTTCTTGTAAATTGCAAGGAGAACTGAGAATGGTCTCAGCCCAAAATTGGCTCCGGAATTTCCTGCCTTATAACCCCAGGTAACTCCTTGTTTTCAGTTTTGGAAGTGTGGGTTCTATCTTTTCACGGGCATGGAAGAATGTGAAATTTGCAAAGTTGTTTGAGGTACAACATGTTCTTGCTATTTATACCAACTAGGATCTGTGGCTGTTTTTTGGGCAAGGTTTTCCACATAAAATCAACCTTTCCCCCTGCCCCCTTTTCCCATTTCTGACAACCTCGTAAACTCATAAACAAATTCCTCAGCTTTATTACTAATGCCAATAACATGTACTTTTAAAACTGCCTTTCATCTCGCCATCTCAAGCAATGTTGCAAACAGTAATTAAAGTTCAACACCCTGGTGAGGGAGGCATCTATTATTCAACCCATTTTCCAAACAGGTAAGCCCAGACTTACAAATTAGAGGCCTGGCCTTAGGTCACCAGGGGTCGGTGCAGGGAGGGGAGTGAAATGAAAAATTCTAGGTTTCTCAGATCTTGGATTCAAGATCAAGTGGAGATGCCCTGTCAGAGCAGGCATTCACTTAAGTGGGGTGACCCAGAGTGGGGCAGAAAAGAGAAACAGGTCAGATTCACTGATACTCAAGAGGGGAAGGGAAGGGAAGGGAGGGGAGGGGAGGGGAGGGAAGGGAAGGGAAAGGAAGGGAAGGGAAGGAACGTCTAGTTTTTGGCTATCGTGAATAAGGCTGCTATGAACAGTCTTGTGCATGTCATTTGGTGGACCTAAGTGCCCATTTCTTTTTTTTTTTTTTTTCCTAAGTGCCCATTTCTGATGGAAGCAATATGTGGGAGAGGAATTTCTGGTCATGGGGTAGGTGGATGTCAGCTCTGGGAAATACTCCCAAACTTGTCTCAGTAAGTTTTCCAAAGTGGTTGTACCAATTTAATTTACCTTCCCACCAGTAGTGGTGAGAGCTACAGTAAAAGTATAAAATCTTACGTTGTTAAACTCTCAAAAGGGATCATAGCAAGGCCCACATAAGATCCATGTGTGCTTCAGAATCCTCATTTCAAAGTGTTTTCCTGTTCAGATCCCAAAGAGGAGAAAGTGTCACAGAAAAATCTCAGAGGCCATGGGGCAGGAATATGACATCACATGCCAGGAATTTAAGAACCCGGAGTTGTTATTTTGTTGGGTGACTTTGAGCCAGCTGTCACTCTGGACTCAACACCTCTGAAAATGAAGCAGAAGGATGGGACCACTTCTAAATTTCCTTTTACTTCCAAAGGCCATGATTCCAGGATGAAAATAAATGTTGATACTGTAACGTTAAGTGCAAGGGTAGAAGAAGCACGCGCTGTAACTGGGGAACTCAGTTCTCCTTGCCCGAAGGCAAAGACTGAAGGAAAATCCACAATGTGTATGCTGTTAAGTTGTTGGCTATTTACTTTCATTCTGTTTTTAACAGTATTTTTTAAAAGTTGTGGTTATTTGAGTTTTAAAATATTTATCTATACAAATATATATGATAATGAACAGAACTTGATAATATGAATACCCATATTAATGAATGAATTATTTTTCTACATTTAGTTGTTACATAAAACCTAAGATTCTATTTTCTCTGAATAAATCCTGAGCTCAAATTATTAGACACTTTGAAGTCTAATTTTTATTCAGCAAACACTTACTGAGTACCTTTTCTGTGTCAGAATCAGTGCTTGGCCCCGAGTGAATGATGGTAAACTAGGTATAAAATTCCTGGATGTCTAGGAATTTACTGCCTGCTGCAGAAGACAAACACATAAATGAATGTAGGTACCAGGCAACGTGCTAAGGTTTATTTTAGGTAATTTGGGAGCTTACAGGAGGAACCTCACTTAGTTTGGAAATGTAAGGAAAGCTTCCTGGAGGAGGTGTCAGTCAGCTAAGAGCTGAAAAATGATTCAAAGTAAGCCAGGTAATAGGGAAACAAGAGTAGGAAGTACATCCTATGCAGTGGGACCAGCTGGGGCATAGGCATGGGAGCTGGAGGGAGCAGAGGATAGTCATGGAGTTACGGTAGACTCAGTAGTAGGAGGTGTGGGTAAGACGAGACAAGGTTGAGAGGCTTGAATACCCCACACAGGCCCCTGAGCTGCCATGGGGGTGCCATTGAAAAATATGAAGCTGAGGAGTGACACAGTCAGATTAGGCCTATTCAGTAACCAAGCAGTCCTGCCCCCAATTACCCTGATGTGTCTGACCACCAGCTGATATAGTGCCACATATGTACAAACTAGACTTCTTTCGTGGCCTTAGGGCACTGCTGTGGTTTTCTGTTGGGGAGCTAGAGGACTGTCAAAAGGCAAGTGTATTGGGCTGCTGGCTTCATTGGCATCCACGAGCAAGGCTTGAGCCCAGGAGAGGTGGCTGAGGGCCCTACCAGGAGGGGGGCACAGTAGGTGGATGGGCAGCGGCCAGAGGGTTGAGAAAAGGAGGCATTCATCTGAACAGTGTCAGGGATTGTCAGTGGGCACTGGTAGAGAAAACTGAGCCCAGGGGTGCAGGAAGCAGAGACACATTGTAACATACGTCTGTAGCCAGTGGGAGAAAGACAAGGCCACTAGAGAAAGGGAGACAGTCCATTCTCCAGTCCCTTTTCACTATCTCTGCAAAGGCTGCTTTGTGCCTTGACACTGGCAGGTCACCCCAAGCAAGCACTTGATGCCTGAGTGGAGTTGGAGACATGTTGGTTTCCTGACACATCAGTCAGAATCACAGGGGTTCGGCTAGAGGCAGGGCAGCCTTCCCGGTTTGGCTGGTCATATCCTGATAAAGTTCTCAAGGCCTGCAGTCAGCTCCTGACAGCTTCCCCAGGTAGCAGTTTATCTTGGGACACTCCTGCTGCCTGCCTGCCTGCCCACCCAGGGCACAGCAGCTGGCAGGCCGCTGCCTCCTGCCGGGAAAGGCCCGAGGCTCGCTGTGTTTCAAGAGTCTTGACTTTCAACCCATGAATATGGTGTCTTTGGAACTGATTGAGAACACTCCCAATCAGCAGGCTGGAGGACAATTTAAAGGCACAAAACTTACTTGTTAAAAATTTTCACATGTTGTCTAAAAAATATAGACTTTTACCTAAATCTCAGACTAGCTAAAATCTATGACCTATCCAGGGTTCCCTCAAAAGCAGGATCTGAGATCAAAGCTTCTGTATTGATAGTTTATCTAGGAAGTGACCCCAGGAAGCAGGAGTGAAGAACAGGCAAGGAGAAAGAGCCAGAATAAGGATGGGCCATGAGGGGCCCCAGTATGGGTGACTGGGGGCTCAATTCCTCAGGATCTTCAGAGATACCTTGAAAAGTATACCTTGGAAGCATCCACTCTGAGGAATAAAGGGGGAAGCATTTACTCATCAGCTTCTATTCCCATTGGTCAAGGTTTGCCTCATGGGGTGTTAACATCTTGCACTTCCAGGTTGCACATGGTATAAATATTGAACCAGACAGGTGCCCTGCCTGGGTGGCATAAAGTGAGAGAGGTGAGTCATTGTCAAGTTACGCCTAAGAGCATTTATCACTGGTGGAATAAAAGGTGGGCCCAAGAGGACCTTAAGTGCTACACACAGATGTTTGATTCATTCTACATGTATACTAACATGTCCCTACCCCCAGCCATGGCTCTCTCTTGACCTCATACAATGGACACCTCATGTTCTTGCCTGCCCAGAATCCATTCCACTTTTTCTGGTAGCAGCATCTCTATTTTGGGATTGGGAAGCCAAGCCCCTCGACTCTACCACTGTCAGTCCTTGTGGTTGGGTGAAGCTGACCTGCCCACCTCCCCATGTTTTCAACTCCAAGGGTAGGTCAAGTCCCAATTTCATCCAATCAACCAAGTCTGTTCTTCCCCTCCAGCTAAAGTGATTGATGCAGGAAAAATCAGTGGATCCTGTTGGTGCTCAGATCTTCATTTAGGTAGTTACACTGGGAGAGCTAATTCCATCCCAAATTGACAGGGTGGGGCTTGGAGGGCTTAAACCAACTGACACACCACCCCACGATGTAGATGCTGATTTCGGAGTGAGTTTGTGACCTAAGTGGCCCAGCCAGGCTGACTCTCAGGACTATAGTTTATACTGTATGAACAGATATCTTCTTTTTGGCATTGAAGTGAATAAGGAGGCTCAATTGCAGCAGGACCCTGAAGTGAACTAATCTCAGTAGAAGCCCTCACTGTATACAGTAGAGCACAAAGACAGAAAGAACTGGTCCCTGAGGATGAGGACATGGGTGAGTTGTTGAATCAACAAAAACCTAAAGCTCAACCTACTTCTGGATCTCCAGTTACGTGAACCAATCACTCCCCTTCATTGTCCAAGTCAGATTAAGGTGCATCTTCGGTTACCTGCCACTGAATGCAATCCTAACGGAGACCTGGATTTAGGCATAAAAGAGAAATATCAGTTCATGTAACAGAGAAGGCCCGGGGTAGAGACACTCCTAACAAGCTGAGACTGTACATATGTGATCTCATTTGATCATCATCTCACCCTGGTAATTACTACTTTGATCTCCACTTCACAGATGAGGGGGAAAAAAAAAGACTCAAAGTAAAAGAACTAACCTACTGGCTGTCAGATGGGAGCAGTTTTGTCCCATAGGGGACACTGGACAATGTCTAGAGACCTTTTTGGTTGCCACAACTGGGGTGAGAGGGAGGTGTGCTACTGACATGTGGTAGGTAGAGGCCAGGAATGCTGCTCAACATCCTATGTGCATAGAATTGCCCCCAACAAAGAATTATCTTGGCCAAAATGTCAGTAGTGCTGAGGTTGAGAAACCCTGCTTAACTAACCCAGGGCCCCTAGGAGTCTAGGCTCTGAATCAAACTCAAGTCCCTCTGATGAATGTAGCTGAGCCGATTCTGGACATACAATGCAGCCCAGCACTGGAGCCAGCCAGGACTGCCAGGAGAGGAAGGGGCCTGAGAGCCGGAGGAGAATGGAGCCCAGTCATTTCAGGGGCACTCGGGCCAACTTCACCCTCAATTAAATGCATTCCAGGGTGAGCCCCTTGCAGATTCTTGCATAATTTCTTGGCCCTGATGGCCTGTGCTTCAGGGGACCTGGGGAGGCCTGTGGCTCCATGCCCAGAGTACCAACTCCACTTCTACCTGTTTGCCTGGCATTTGCTATACAAAATTAGAAATTAATAATTCATCTCACAGGATGAATAATTCAACAGAGGGGACAAAGGGCCGCTGGCATCACAAAATAGCCCATGAAGCCTTCTAAAGGGAGAGGGGAAAAAGAAACTCTACAGCCAGGCTGGGTCTGGACCAAAATGATCCTGATATGAACAGTTTAAACAAGCCCTCGTTTGGGGCACAAGGAGTTGATGGGGACTTTGGGGCTTCTAGAAGGGAATTCAGGACCCTGTCTCCCTCCCCACATCACTTCCAGCCTTACTAACCTTCACAGTTCATCACAGACAGCTTAATTGGCACCTATTCCGGGAAGCTTTCTCTGAAAACCCTGACCAACCGAAGCTGAAAAAACGTTTCTCTCTGATCCCATGTGTTAGCCACTGAGGCCTGACCATTGCTGACCAACAGCCTTACACTAAGCATTGTGTCTGTTACCAAAGATTCTTGGGCCACAGAGTGGCTTTTCTAGCTAAAAGGAAAGAAGAGATTCAGCAGAGATCTGGTGTGAATGGTGCTTAGCATTTTGGGCACATAGCTCTTTTGAGGATCAGATGAAAGCCTTGTAGCCCCTCTAGTGAAAAATGCTCCCCAATATATCTGTGTACAATTCAGGGGGTGCATAGATCCTGGGAGCCACTTAAGGGACCAAGGTTTAGAGTTCCTGCTTCATGGGGAGCCTTTTGTTAAGAAGAGGGACTACAATTGTCCAAGGAATGAAAAACAATGGAGTCCCTCAGCTTTGCATTGAAATGCCCCTGTCCTAGGGACTAAGGTATTTTAAGGATATGAATAATCAGCAAGGAGCTATTAGTTGCCTACATATGACCCTGGGCGAGTCATTGCCTATTTCTGATGGTTTCCTTACTTGCAATTGTAAGAGGGGGTCTCAATAATCTCGGCACTTTGATTCAATCATTCCTCCAGCAAATATTTATTACACCCTATTAGGTGCCAAGTACCAAGCTAAGAACTGGCA
Organism: Macrotus californicus; assembly: GCA_007922815.1. Taxonomy (NCBI): domain Eukaryota; kingdom Metazoa; phylum Chordata; class Mammalia; order Chiroptera; family Phyllostomidae; genus Macrotus; species Macrotus californicus. Next base: position 14,793 of record VMDR010018764.1, read on the forward strand.
ATAAGGTTGGTGAACAAAACATATGAGGTTCCTAAGTAGTCAGAACACATAGTCTAATGAGGGAGGTAGTCATGGATTAATCACATGCAAAAATGAAGATGATGAGCTGTGATCAGTGCTACACGGGGAAGTGCAGGGAGCTGGCTAAGATTGTGTATATCAGGGGAATGACAATAACCTGGAGAAGGAAGAGATGAAGAAGAGGCTTCACCTTGATAAGGGGAGTGTGGGGGCATTTCACACAGAGGAAGCACCATGGGCTAGTGTCCTGAAGTATGAAGAGGGCCAGGGCACTTAAGAAATTAGAGTCAGCCCTAACTGGTTTGGCTCAGTTGGTTGGGCATTGTCCTGCAAAGTGAAAGGTCATTGGTTCGATACCCAGTCACGGTGTATGCCTAGGTTGCTGGTTCGGTCCCTGGTAAGGGGCACATGTAAGAGACAACTGATCCATGTTTCTCTCGCAGCCAGTGTTTTTCTCCCTCTTCCTCCCTCCCTTCCCCTCTGTCCAAAATTAATTAATTAATTAAAAAAAGAAGTGAGAAAGACAGAGAAGCTGTATTCTGGAGTTCTCTGGGTACTGTGTGGCCCAGGGAGTGAAGAACTAGAAATATGGGAAGGGTAGGTTCCCCTCTTTTCCTGATGGTCAAGACATATCTTCCAGTGGCTTCTTCCTATGCTCTCTGAAGAAAAGCTACAGAACTGGCAAGGGATGCATAGTGGCACTATTCCACCACACTGCAAACCAGAATATTTTAATGGTTAAAAACATCAAGTAATAACCTTTTCCATCACCAGAATAGCTGGAGGTGCCTTTTGAAAATCCTTCCTCTCTGATCCTGCATGAAAAGTACACAATGCTACCAAATAAAAATGTTCAATATCGAAGTGAAGCAATCTTCCTGCCCCAGCCCCCTCTTCGGTGTAAGCTGTGTCCCAGCCCTTGAGGAATTATTCCACCTCCTGGTTCTGTGGCTCCACCATCCCACACTGATGATTATCAGGAGGCTCAGACGTGCCAATTGCCACTTTGATGGGTGGTCTGAGTATAGTCTCTTAGCTGCATGGGGCAGACAGACCTACCCTTTCATCTCCCTGGGCGGGGTTTTAGGCTGGAGCCAGCACAAAGGCTTCAGTTTCAGTGCCTATTCTGCCACCTACCAGCTGCTGGGCAACTCTGGGAGAGTTCTCTCCCCTCTCTGGGCCTCAGTTTCCTCATCTATAAAATGAGAGATTTGGACCACATATTCAAGAAGATTCTTTCTTTGACATGGGAATTCTCTGCCCTCTGCTTTCTAAAATGTGTTAGACATTTTTTTTCATCTTTCCGACAATTGTTCACAGACCAGTGACAGCAGGCAAGACAACTAACCACTCACTGTAAATTATAATGAGTGGATAATTAGCTGCCTTCAAATTAAGCCTCCCTTCTTGGAAACCAGGGAACTTGGTTTTTAAGTTCTCATTATCATCATTTAATGCTGTTTTCTCACTGAAACCCAGAGGGGTAAGGAAGAATGACAAGCAGATGTTTTGTTATGAGGGGCCCTGGGGGGTGATTTGAGATTTTCACTGTAGTGATCATTCTCTAAATTCTTCTTGAGTCAGCAGAAGCTTTGATGAACTTGACAGAGGGCAGTGGGATTGGACAGACACAGAGCAGAGGCCCTATTGAGAGAGAGCCGGGCTTAACAGAAAGCCGCTGGGGATGGCATTTCCTGGCTGGGGACAGTGTGGATTATGAAATTAGTATTTGTATGCAACACTTTGCAAAGAGATTTCAGTGCTGTTATTTCATTTTCTCAGAAGGATACTTTACTACTGCCTCAGCTCAAATCTCTATCATCCCTCACATAAGTCCCCTCCCTGCGGAGTCTCCTGGCTATGGTAGATTGCCTGTAAACAAGACCACCAAAAATCTGTAGAGATAGAAAGTAGATTAGTGGTTGATCATGAATGAGGGAGTTAATTCCTCTCCTCTTGAATCAGAGCTGGCCTTGTAACTTGCTTCAACCAATAGAATGTGAAGGATGTGATGTTGTCTGGGTCCCAGATCCTATGGCCTCAGAAGATCTGACAGCTTTTACTTTTACCCTCATGGGGCCTGCCTACCATGTACAGAAGCTTGGGCTAAGACCAAGGTTTCTCAGCCTTGGCACTATTGACATTTTGGGTCAGATAATTCCTTGTGCTGGTGGGCTATCTGGTGCATTGTAGGATGTTTAACAGCATTGCTGGTCTCTACCCACTAGATGCTCTAGTTGTGACAACCAAAAGTGTCTTCAGACATTGCCATATGTGCCCTGTGGGAGAAAAATCACCCTTACTTGAGAACCACTGCACTAGACTACCGAAGGATGGGGGACCATGTGGTGAGAGGCCCAGCCAGCCACCTGCTATTCCAGCTCCCCAGCTAAGAAGTCAGACATATGAGTGAAGTTGTCTTGGCTGTTCTAGCCTCAGTTGAACACCCAAATGAATGTAACCAAATGATAACTCTAGCTGACACCCCATGGAGCAGAAGAACTAAGACTAGTCAATTCACAGAATCATGAGAAATAGTATAGTATCTTTGTAAGCTACTAAGTTTTGGGGTAATTTGTCATGTAGCAATAGCTTATTGTAGTACAGGCCTACCTCTGTTCTTGCTATCATTCATCCTCTCCATCCCCATGAGCACTAGAGTTGTCTTTGTAAAATACCTTTCTAAAATTCCTCAATTCTATTCAGACCTTCCAGGGCCTTCCCCACCATCAACAGGAAGAAGTTCAAAGTCCTTCACCTGGTCCACAAAGCTTCATAATCTGGCCTCTCCTCAAGATACCTTCAAAGCCCGAGACTTAAGCTAACAAGTCTACTTACAATTTCTGAAATGGTCTACTCTCTTTGACACCTCTAGTTCCTTTTCCACGCTGTGCTCTTTGCCTGTGATGCTCTTCCAACCTGTCAGTTCCCACAGTTCCTGAAAACTCAGACTAAATAGCATCCTCTTCAGAAAGTCCATGCAAATCCCTCCGTCTGAGATGCTTATGACCTCTGAATACCCATGCACATATCTATCACACCATGTACATCTATCTCAAACCATGTTGTAATTCACACTTTATTCATACTTCTGATGAGACTATGAGAAAACTTAAAGGCTAGAACTAAGTCTTTTGTTGCTTTATTGACAGTACTTGCCACATAGTAAGTCCTTAATAAATATTTGCTGAGTGGACAAAACAGGTTGAACAAGTATTACTATTCTCATTATGCAGATAAGGAAAAGGAGACTCAGAAAAGCTAAGGTGATTGTCCAAGGTTGGCCAGTGAATAGGAGGTGTTATGGAGACTAATACCAGGTCTCCAGACTCTACTACCAATTCATGCACTTCACCATACATCTCTCCTAAACACCCTTGGTCTAGCTGAAGGATAGAAATTGGTGGATACCCAAGGTATAATTGGTCAATCCATAAACTGATTTCTTATCATCACTATGTAGTGACTTTTAAATGCCAGCAACTCCTTTTGGGCATGAGTTTGAACAGTTAGCAACCTCATCCCTCTTGTCCCAGTGGTTTCTGATCAGCTAGGCACGAGAAGGACTCAGCATCTAGGAGTTGTGTAAGGACAGAAGCTCAACTCAAAATGGCTTAGACAAAACAAGAAGAGTCTAGGGGTCTCTGGATTCTGGTGCACCTAAATCCAGGAATCAAATGATGTCATACTCTCTTTCATTCTTCCCTGCTTGTCATTTCTTTTCTTAGCTCTGTTTTCTTTTTTTTTTAAATATATTTTATTGATTATGCTATTACAGTTGTCCCATCTCCCCCCCACCCCCGCCCTGCACACCCCTTCCCCCCCACACTCCCCCTCTTTAGTTCATATCCATGGGTCATATATATGAGTTCTTTGGCTTCTACATTTCCTATACTATTCTTAACCTCCCCCTGTCTATCTTCTACCTACCATTTATGCTTCTTATTCCCTGTACCTTTTCCCCCTCTCTCCCCATCCACCCCCATGATGATAACCCTCTGTGTGATCTCCATTTCTGTGATTCTGTTCCTGTTCTAGTTGTTTGCTTAGTTTGTTTTTGTTTCTGTTT
>VMDR010018765.1:0-18889 GCA_007922815.1 Macrotus californicus
TCAATCCAAGGAAGTCACTAGAGATGAGAGCTAATATTTACAAAAATACTTATTTTTACAATAAAAACATCATTTTTGAAATTAAAGCACTGAAAACCTAAATATCGAGGGAATGGCTAAATAATTAAGGTAACATAAGTATTACACAGTCACTGAAACAATGTTTTGAAGTAATTTAGTGACATGGAAAATAGTCAATATCTAACATACAACAGAGGGAGAATAAAGAATGTGAAATTGTAAAGTATGATTACCTACAAGCCATCAAATCACTGAACTGTAGCTCAGGCATCACCCAGGCCCCTGAAATCATTTTACAGATAAAGAAATTAAGGTTCAAAAAAGAAATGAGGGATGAGAGAGGATAAATGACTTCCCCAAAGTCACAGAATTAATTAAAAACAGACCAGGGCCGGAATTCTAGTCCCTCAACTCCTCATTCATAGTTCCTGGAATTTGCTTACATGAATTTCCTGACTCACATCCTGCACCTTCACGGCTTTCCACCCTCCCACCTGCCTCACCATGTGGCTCTCTCTTCAGTAACTTTACCCTTACCCACCAGTTAGGAATCTAGCTCAAGTGATCTTATCTCCAGGTCCTTACCTGACTAGGTAAAGGGAAGTCTTTTTTTAACTACTCTGCATCCACTCTAAATCATTTTGTTCTTTTCTGCGCCATGCCATTAACACTTTAAGAAATATGCATTCTTGAGGGCAATGTCCCCCGGCCTTCTCAAATTCACAAATTTGAGAATACCATTACACATCACTTCACCCATAAAATGCTATAAAGTATAACTTAAAATTTTAAGTGACCCCCTTAGACAATTAATGATTCTATAAATTGAGTACTGAAGTCTTTCACATAGCTATTAAGATAAATTCTGATAGAGGCAATTTCTGAAATAGTTTCACAAATTGCTTACCCTTGTTTCTCTGTGGCGTAAGTACCTCATAGTTCTGAGCTGAATTCTCCATTTGAGTTCTTAATATTATTTTCTTCCTTAGAAACATAACCTTTGGAGCCACTTAACTTTCATTGCAAACTAATTGTTGACTTTCAAGGTCATTTTTCAAAAAATATAAATGTGTTTTTAGTTTTATTTTTAATCTAATCATGAGCAATAGTGAACAGACAGTACTAAGTAGAGAACAGAGTTGAGTCAAGACTTAGATATTGGGAAGCCAACTAAGTTCACCTACTAAGAGACTCATCATCAAAGCCCATTTCTACAACATTAAGTTCAAATTCATGAGCCCTGCAAAATCACTACATCATGGTGCCAAATAATTGAAATTTAAAATGTTACCCATAACGGGCAAGTCTCTACTCTCTTGTTTTAATTATGTGTTTTTATTCTCAGTAGGACACTTTATTATCTACAGTCTATTTTTTAAATTATCCTATGCCTATCTTGTCTCCCTTCCAATGAGCTTAGGTAGGTATTTCGATGTTTTTAGCCCCACCCCTAGCACAACGTTAATGTTTCTCAGTACTCACTTGCTTGCCTGACGAAAGCTCAGCAACCACACCAGGCTCAGACTGTTAGTGGGACAAAGAGAGGAAAGACCAAAATACATGTCCTTGGGGCACCCCTTTGGTTTTACGCAATCACGCCTTTGATTTCCGACATTATCCCAAAGTGAAGGCTAAGGGGGAAAGTGCGTTGTAAATGTACAGTGGAGAAATGAAATTCCACAACATATACCATGTGCAAATTTCACAATGTATTCCATTTGGAGAAAGTAAAGATGAACACTCAAATTCTCATGTTCTCCCTTCTTTCTCCAGCAAATACCAATTCACAGAATGATTAGAAAGGCATGTCAAAACATAGTCTAGCTTTGTCATGCTGACGACTCGGAAAGGATTTAGTAAGTTCTCCAAAGAGCCAGGAAACTCAGACTTCTAACTGGTGACACAGAGATGGGACCTGTTGGGTGTTCATTGTTACATGTGTGTTCAGGACTTGGAACAAGTCAATTATTTTGACTTGCACTTACTCTTGAATATTTTCCTGGTATAGATTTGCTTTGGTTAAAGGAAGATTATAAGAACTGTTTTTCAATGATTACAATAAATCTCACCAGGCGTTAACAAATTTTTGAGTCTAGTAAATACATTTCAATTAGATTTGCACAGTGAATACTAGCGTGCTTTGTCACTGTTCCTATGTACAATCAGGACTGAGTCCTCCCAATTTTACCTCCAAAGATCTCTCCCATTCATCTGCTCTTCTTCGTTCCTCCCATCATCACCGAGTACCCCACTAACATATTCCCTGACTCGAACTTTAACCATCATTTTCTAATACTTGTTCCCCCACAATCTCTTCTCCCAATTACAGAGAGAGATTACAAAACATATCTGTTGTCTGGTCTCTGCTCAAAGTGCTCCTAAGGCTTCTCAGTGCTGTCAAGATAGTAACCAAACACACAGGATATAAACCCCACAACCCACAGAACCTTACGTGGTCTGGCCCTGCACACCTGCCAATGGGCTCAGAACCAGTGGGCTGAAGTTTGTCCCTCCTGGAGGGAGGAACCTGGGCCAGAGGAGATGCAGCTGGTGGTGGTGTTGGGGGATGGGGGTGGGATTTGTTGGGTATTTTTGAAAGCATCCTTCGTGACTCTCATATTCCAGTATACAGACTTGAGAACCGAGCCTTCCAAGTGGTCGGCGTCAGCTCACTTTGTTTTGAATTCTCACAGCAATGTGTTCACTTCATTCACGGTACTTGTTTTCATTTGTAATTTTACACTTGTTTAGGGGATTATTTTCTCGAAACCATTGGAACCGTCGTGGGCCAGTGCCTACTTTGCACTGTAGTTGCTCAGAACTTGTTCAGAGAGTGAATGAATGAAGGACAACTGCAAGCTAGTTGGTTATTTTATTTAACACATTTACAACAAAGCAGTACATATTCATTACAGGGGCCATGAAAAATATATAATAAAAAATTCCTATAATCTCACCACTAAAAGATAACACGTATCCCTGCACCACATTCCTTTAGAATCATTTCTTTAACCTAAGTGCAAATATGTAAACATTATTGGGATAATAGTATACACCGAATATTATTGCCTTTCTTAAAAATAAGTTGTTATTTTATGATAATTTTCCATACTATGAGTGGCAGGATAATACTCTACCATAGATGTCTTTATTCTTTTTCTTTTTCCATTTAATCCTTGGGTACTTTCTATTATTTTTTTCATTAAAAAAAATTATCTTTTTAAAGTGTTTTTTTTAGTTCTGATTGCTTAGTAAGGCCAGATAACTTAAAATAAATTATTGAGTCAAAGGAAATAAATGTTTTGATGCTTTTGCAACATTTATATTTTCAACAGCGGTATTTGAGACAAAATGTCTGACTTACCCTTATAAAAAGAAAACTTCCTTTTATTGGAAATTTCAGGTTGTTTTCAAATACTTGTTTTTATCTTCATCACTGAATATTCATGTCCTTTTACATTTTTCCAATAATGTTTAGTGTTTTGAATACATTTTATAAGTTATTAATAAGATGGATCAAAATTTGGGCCAATTAATTATACTAAAATATTGTTTGGTTTTAATTCTGTGACGTCTATAGCTATAAAAATTAATTTCCATATTATCAAAGAAATTCATTTTCTTTTTGTGATTTTTGTTTCCTTTCTCATTCTGCTTAGGAAATCTTTTTCTTTGCCAGATCAGATAAATAGCAACTGTATTTCCTTCTGGATTTAATTTATTTTTCTCTCTCTTTTTCTCTCTCTCTGTCTCTCTGACTCTCTACCTTTCTTTACATTTTTTAGACATTTATCTGTAAATCTCATTTCTCCTTTATAGAACCAAGCTTTGGAATTAAGAAGAGACATGGTTTAAAGGAAAGAACACATACTTTGGGATCAAAGAGTTGGGGGCTTCTACTTCTGATGAGGTCAATGCTCTTAGACAAGTTAACTCACGTCTCTGAGCAAACTGGGAATCATAACATCCAGTGTCAAAGACTGTTAGAAAGGAGATGCTGTAAAATAGCTGGATCCCAAAGATAACATTTCTGTTTTCTCTCCCCTTTGCACATATGTTCATTCTTTCATTTCATGACATATTTTTCTCCATAATAATTTTGTGCCTGATCTTTATCCGTGTCTCCTCCTTAAGAATATTCAGTATTATCTGCTCTCATAATCCCCCTTAGGGCTGTAGCCCTCAGGGCATAATTAAGTACTAAATGCCTCTGCATAGTTTCCCCCCTGCTTTTTGCGTGTTTGCCTTCTCTGCACAACTTTGTCCTCCACTAAATTCATCATTTAAAATGTGAAGGCAGTCTGCAAGATGCTGTGGAGGAGACAACAGAAAATCTTACAAATCTCAGCTGACTGACACTTTATTTATCAAAATAAAATCAACATACAAGAACTTAACCCCTACTGCCATATGCTAACCAAAGAACTTGCACCTTTAAAAAAAAAAAAAACATATATGGAAGGATTAACCAAATTCCAGCTACAGAGAGCAAGTATCCATGGCAAATGAAGTATTATAGGTTAGTCCTCTCCATCCCCGCCGCCCCCACCCCCCACCCGCCTTCCTTATGCATTTGGGAGCTATGGAGCTATTTCCCTGTTCTGAACATTCTCCAAAATTGAGACCTCAAGGTGAAGTACTTCTAGGTGGCCTGGGCTCATTGCCCAGAGTACCCTCTTTCCCATCTCCCAAGGGACCTCAATGTCTTCAAAGTACCACTAGTCTGACTTCTTAGGAAGAGCCCCACTTTGGGCAGGCTACACAATGCTACTAATCAGGTGTGGTGACTGGTGTCATCCCTTCAGTGTGCTCTGCCTTCCCTTCTATCTATCCCCCTCCCTTTTCTTTCCTGCCTAGACTGCAAAGCTCCCATCAGATCATGGGACTTCCAAACAGAGCGGAGGAGGCAATGAGGATGGTCACAGAAAGCCATTAGAGATCCTTCGTTAGCATCAGTGCCTGCTTGTAATGGACCCTGCTGCCAGAAAGGAGAAAGGCTTACTCACCCTCTCTGCAGGGAAGCAGCCTCAGATGCTGAAGGTTTTACTACCCAGGACAAAGGCAGTGGCGTGCAACAGACCAATCCCTAAAGCGATGCTGGCTAACGGTCCTGTTGAGAAGGAAAATGTTCTCCTCGACACTCTTAGGGTCCCTGGCTGGGTCTGAAAATTAAACTGACAAAGCAAGATGAACACGAAAAAAGAATACAAATTTTACTGAATTTTTTACATGTTCATGGGAGCCTTCACAAGGGAATGAAGACCTTAAGAAGTGACCAGAGAAGGAAGATTGTATACCTTTCGGACAAAGAAACAATACATTTGTGAGGAACTGGCAAGACAAAGGGGTTTGGAGTAGGGGTAGTTAATGGTAAAGGGGTAACTAGGAAAATAAAGGTTAGCTTAGCAAATACTTTTGTACGGCCTTCTTGGCCCTAAATTTCCTGCATGCCTCTGGTAATAAAAATGCTTTCTCCCACCCAGAGGAGGGAGGGAACCTTTCACATGGCGGTTTTATGACCTATTTCAGGGAACGGTAAGCGGGAAAGCGAAGGTCAAGGTGACCTTCTTGTTTCTGTCATTTAAAAATACTCCTTCAGATATTTAATATGACAAGCTGCCATACTTTGGGGTAACGTGTCCTGAACACCACCAGTGAAAACACTGAGTCTGTAGTTGAACAGACTGTAAGCTTGGCTTTGCAGTAAAATCACGACTTGTTAACTCAGAGACCTTGGCCAAACTGCTGAATTTCTCTAGACCTCAAACTTTTCATCTCTGAAGTAGGGAAATTGATCTCTCATGCAGTTGTGATGATTTAGTGAGACAATCTGCATAAAGTGCTTCATATGGAACTCGGCATGCTCAGGAAATGACAGCTATTGAGTACCCAAAACGCTATCCCACTGAGGGCTTAACATACCTTAAATTTATAAAGTGCTTTCCTCACAGTACTCCACTAGAACCTCACGCAATCTGTGAGGCAAAGTAGGTATTTTATCTCTCAGGAGACTGTGGGCTTTTTGTTGTTTTCAAATCTGGTAAGTAGTAAAGCCAAGGCTCAAAGCCATCACTTGACAGCCAAGGGCACTTTCTCCTGGCCACAAACAGCCCAGGGCACTTTCTCTTGGCCACAAAGGATGTCTGGACTCCCTAGGGAAGGAGCCACCATCTCCAGAGGCCATGACTACCCTGTAAATAATGAGTTTCTAAACAATGTGAGTGGGTTGATGTCATTCCATCTACTTGATCCAGCCAGGCAGTATTAAAGTTGAGAAGTCCAACTATTGTGTACTGTCATTTGCCTAATGATTATTCCAGGAGCATGTGATTTCTATCAGAGTGTAAGGGACAGATAGCTTATTTCCTAGAAATGCATGTTTGTCAAACTAGGAACACTCAGTAAACGGGGAAGCAGAGCTGTCTGGTCCCTAAGCCACACCCAAGAGAAGGTTAACGATGTGATCATCTAGGGGTTGTTTGGCCAGGCAGGGGTTCTAGACTCTGAACATCTCTACTCACTGCAGCAATGAGAAGCACATGGGACAGGTTGATGAGGGAAGATGACAGCGTATGTGGTGGATTTAGAAAGAAGAGTCTAGGAATTAAAAGGAGCCCCAGAAGCTCATTTTCCAGCTGGTGAGGAGGTTGGGGGGGATTCACAAAGCCTTGGAAGAGTCCTGGACCATCTTTTTTACAGCATCACTGCCTTTCTGGAAGAAACTGTTGAATTTCTCCTAGTTTTCTGTGCTTTGTTTGGCATCGTCACAGTAACTGGGGAAGGATTTTAAAGATTCTCCTGTCTATTTCTTGACTTGTGTGGTGGATCTTGATTGTCAATGATTGAGATCACTCTTGTAAGGTGATCTTTGCCTCAAGAAGACCCCATGCTAAAGAAGACATTTTGAGTGGAGACACAATAAAACAATTTGTCTTTTTGGTTCTTTCATTAAATCTACTCATCCAACAATAGTGCTCCAGGGCAAGGGTTAACTTTGCAAACATGTTCTGGTTCTCTGACATATGAAAATCCGGAGAGGAAAGGGATCCTGTTAAGGTCTCCTGAACTAGAGAGATTCGTGTGCACAGACCCAAACATCTGTCCTAACTTCACTGAGGTGAACCAAGGCACTGACAAACAAAGGAATGGCCCATGTATCTCACTGTTGGTTGGGTTTCCATTTCTTTCCCCTTACTCTGAGCAGGACATGCAAAGGTGTGATTTTTTTATTTTTTATTTTTTGAAGGGTTTATTTGGAATGTACTCCAGGTCAAAAAAAAGGCTTTTAGGGCAAAAGTTAGTCAATGTCGCTCCCTTGTGGCAGGATTTCCAAAGAGCAATCTTTGCTGAGTAACTACAATGACACTTGCTAGTTGGGAACCTGGCCCTTGACATTACTGATTAGGAATAGTGTCGGTGAGGCCCTGGATGGCTACCTCTGTTAGTTAGAGTATTATACTGCTATGCCAAGGTTGCAGGTTCAATCCCTGGCCTAGGCACATATAAGAAACAACCAATGATAAGTGGAACAACAAAGCGATGTTTCTCTGTCCATCTCTCTCTAAAATCAACAAATAAAAAACAAAACTAAAAAAAAAAAAGAATTAGTGTAAATGAGAAGAGGGTTACAAGCTCAGCGATGGCCATTCCATGGAGTTTGATTTTCTCAACTAACAAATAAAATCTTGCCACCAAAATGCAATACTGTCCCCTTTCATTATCTCTCCTGGCTAGAGAGGATTTGATTCTCTGCTATAGTACCTGTTCCTTCCCACCGTCAGTTTCATGATTGTTAGAAGTGAGATAAAAAGATATTTTAAAGTACTCAGGATAATACTCACCATCATAGGTTGACCTGTTTTCCTCCAAAACACTATGCATTTGGAGTTGAGGCAGCTGTGCCTGAAGCTGTAACTGAAGAATACATTCCTGTGCCTTGGTCTGGGTTTCTTTGTTTTTAAAAGAAATAAAGAAGACTTAGGGATAAAGAGATTTAATGTTCAATAATTCTCATACCTAAATGCTCATAGTTTTTGCATATTACATTCCAAAAGGTCCTCACTTCAAGGATATCCCCCTAAAAGAAAATAAGTGTATTAATACAACAGTTACATTGAAACTCTGTCAAGGGCATTGATTATAGAGGCATTTTTTAGAGAAATGCAATTAAAATAACAATACTGATGAAGAATGTCAGAAATACCAATAAAATGGGCAACATTATCCTTTGAGGGAAGAAATAATAGAGCAGGTGAACAAGCAAGGTGTCTCAGAAGATGTTAACCCATTTCAAAACACTTTTTTTGCCCCATGCTAACTCTTTATGTCATTTGTTTGGATTTTCTTTAAAATATGAAGATTGAAACATATTGGGCTTTTATAAAGTTGTCTGGTATCTGAAGAGCAAGAGTTTTTCTCCTGAAAAAATTGAAAAACTGCTGGGCTATTCCCAAACCAAAGATAGAGCTAAAGGTCAGTCTTTTCTTCCCCAAAGCTTGTGAGGAGAGAGGGGCATTTCAAGAGGAGTGTCTGGGTGAACATACAGATCCAGGAGGAGCCGATACAGGAAAGATGTCTTTCATTTCCTATGCAATTGATGAAAAGTCAGTTTTTCCACATAATCTTCCAGTTGGAGGTGACACCCACACACACACAAACACACACACACACACACACACAGTACATTGAAACTGGAATTTTGGTAACACATACACACACACATAGCATGCGGATGAATAATCCAACCAGCTGCTGGGAAAATGCTTGGTGACTCAACAGTAGACCAGAAAATCCCAACAGGAGTAGCAGAGAGGATGGATGGGCAAAGGGAAGATGACCTGTGGGTAGAATCGATGGCTGGAGCAGACGACACACCACTTTTGCTGGTGGGCATTGGGCATTCCGATGAAATCACCGGCTTGATGTTCAGCTGGCCTCACTGCTGAAGAGACTGACTGCATTATTCATTTCTCACGAAAAGATTTTTAGGGCTCTCAAAGATTCATAGAGATATTGGGAAAAAAAACTCCAGAGTTATCAACAGTTTAATTTATCTTTCTATTCTTTCAAAAGGGGCAGTCACAGAGGATAAACAGAAATTGAGTACAAAATGAGTGTTTCGTGAGACTGAGTTTGGAAGCCCTGTATTTTAAGAATTGGGTGTCCTTCTCTTCCTTGCTTAGTTTCTGTTTTTTGTTTCTCCTTTCTACTTCTTTTCCAGAGGGGTCCACCATCTTCTTAAAAAAACAAAAAGGAAACCACATCAAACAAAACCTTGCTGCTTGCTAATTACCTATGAAATACTTCCATCTACTGGCCAAATGGGGAAGTTTCACATCTTAACATTTTTTGTTGTACCAAAATTTATGACGACCACCCTCCAAACATTTAGTGCAATGATTAAGAATTACAAATCAGAAAATTAAAGAGGCTTATAAAATTCTTCACTTTGCACTTAGCAATTCGCCCGAGTAAAATCCTCATGTATTTGAAATACATGTGGATGCACATACGCAGTGTGCAAATACCCAAAATGAACGAACGGTAACTCTGCATTGCTACAGAAAGCAAGTGAGTGAGGAACAGGAACGGGAGACTGCGTAGAGAGAGGGGAAGTGATCCTCTCTCTGGCAAACCCGTTAGCACGTTTGAAATGAGATCACAGATTAAAGAAGCTCTGGATTCGGAGATGGAATCAGAGACTGCGGCCAACTTAAGCATATTCCCGCTGAAGAAAGTAATTCCACGAGATCTGACATGAAATTCAGGTTAACTTATCAAGACGATATTCCTTCAAAAAGAAAAAAGGTCACTCAGAATCAAGGGTTCCTCCTTTTTAGGTCCTCCTTTTTTTTCCCCCCCAAAAGAATCCATCTAGGAAATATCAGATACTAGAATACTCAAAAATGATAATCTGTTAGAAACATAATCTGGGACTATACAAGCAAAGGTTCAGAGTGTGTGAAAGCTGGTAGGGATCCCAAATACCAATCCAGCTTCCTCATATTACTGATGAGAAAATTAAGATTGGTGAGCAGAAGCAGCTCATCCAGAGACCTGTATTTCAGAAGTAAACCAACAAATCTGAAGAAGAGATAAAAACAAAACTCAAGTTTTCTGTATGGATTTTGAATATAATTACATTGTTTTTAATATTAGCCTCTCCAGAACTGACAGTTTCTAAAAATAAAACCACCAAAATACTACGGACATTCTATTGGATTAAAGGGCCTACCAGCGTGGAATGTCTTGCTGAGGTTTATCTATTCTGAAAAAACAGAGTGAAGAAAAGTGTGCAGTGCTTTTTATAAAGGGTGAATTTCAGGAGATCATGGACCTAAACAGAATATGGACTAAATCATGTTCTCTCAAAAACAAGCTCTCTCTAAAAGTGGTTAATATGAAATCTGCCCTGTTCCATGAAACTTGAGGAGGATGAAAGGTAAAGGCTCAGTGACTAAAACAGCTTCATGTGAACACCCTGAGAAACTGAGGCAACAATCTTTAAGTAACATTCCCAAAGTGACAGACACAATAAATTAGTAAGATGTTTACCCAGGAAACAGCTGACTGTGATGCGCCTTGGCTCTGGTGTGAGCGTTCTCTGGAGATAAAACCGTCTTCATTCTTGACTTTAGACCTGGTTCTGTCACTGACTAGCTGCAGGAATTGAGGCCCAGGATGTCCTCACCAGTGCGTTTGATTGATGGTGTGGGTATTCTTTGGGGGTAAGCAATAAACGTCTGCTTATAGAAATAGAAGAAGGCAGGATCGTACCATTAAGTGTGACAGGTGGATATAGGCCCTTCAAAGATAACATTACAACATGATCTACTGCTTTCAGAAGCATTAAATGCACACACACACATTCAAGACTGCTGTTATACACACTTAAAAAATGAAGTTCTATCCTTTTTCAAGGATGGCACATTTCTTGAAGAAAGTAAATTTTTTAAATGAAACATATGTTCAATCTCATTATAAAGTATAATTTTCCCAGAATATTTGAGTGCCCAGAAGTAAATTATGGAGATGTGTACAAAGCGAAGCCAGTTTTTTAATCAAATCGTTGACATGTTAAAAAATTCATCCGAAAAACAAGAAATCCTTAGTAGCACAGTGTTGCTCATTTCTGAGATCTAGTTTTTAAAAGGGCCCCAACCACGACCCAGGCTGGAAGCCAGGGCGATCCTTCTACAACTGGCACTCAATCATTTAACTCCCCTCTTTTAAGTCCTCCAAGCATTTCCTCTTATCATAAAGTGTGTGTTTGTATGCTTTTAACTTAAACTGGAACACAAGGCCTTGGATGATCTGGTTCCCTCCATGCACAACCGGCCTTCTCTTGGATCGAGGCTTTCCATCGGGCACCCATTTGGAGTGCCATCTCTTTTCCACCCTTGCCCACGGTAGTCCCTCAGCCTAACAATACATGTGCCCAGTTTCCCCAGCCCCCCAGGGGCCCTGTCCTAGAGAGCTTCTCATGCTTCAGACCTCAGCTTCAAACGTGACATAGTCTCTGTATTCCACACTTAGGTCAGGTTCCTCCTGCCACTACATGTTTCCCCCCCAAACACTTCCCCTGGTTTCTAATTGTAAATGTCCTCCTCCGTTACCTGTATGGCCTGTCGGGGGTTAGCTACATTTGCTTTGTTGACCATTGTTTTTCCAGTGCCTGGCACACAGTAGTTACTACACACACACGCACGCACACACACACTGTTCACACATACACACGCACACCTTTGACAAAGATTCTGCTGGTAGCCAACAAAGTAGATATTATTTTTTGTTTCTTTAAACTCTCGAGTACAGAGAGAGTGCTTTCTTAGTTACTGTGAAGCGTGATGTTGCTTTAAAGTTGTCTACCTCCTATGTTGTGAACACTGAATTTTGTTGCTACCAACTTACAAGGGGCAGCTTTTCTCTAGTCACATACTGTCCCCTGTGACAAAAACCTGGCCAGAACACCCCAGGTTCAAGATGAATTTGGAGAGACTGACTTTGAAACCACACGCACATTTTTTGACTTATCCACAGAAGCTAGTTGTACAATAATAACAGAATATTAGAGGGACGAACTACCTGTCTGTTTAAATTAAATCTTTTTTGTTCTTATAGGTTTATTTCTGGGAAAAGGGAAAAGACGCCTACACAGCATCTTGGAAAGAACTGGTAATACTGTGACAGTATTAAAGAGCAAGTTAGAAAATTTCTCTGATGATGATAGCTCCATCATTACCTAAGTGTGGTCAGACCAAGTAAACAACATGAATGAACTTTGACTTGGAAACTGCGATCTGATCTTCCAAACAGCTATAGGGGTGTGTGCATCTGTGTGCAGTATAAACAAACAATCCCTCCCTCCCTCCCTTCCTCCCTTTTTTCTTTCCTTCCTTCCTTCTTCCCTTCCTCCCCCTTTCTTTATAATCAATGCCATTCAAAAGGAACTGAAGTAACTCCTCTTGTATTGAGTTTTGTGTCTTTCAGTATAAAACCTTATTGAATCCTCACAATAATTCTACCAAGTAGGTGTTCTTGTCAACACAAAACAAGACTCTGAGAAGTAAAGTGACTTGTTAGACATCACATAGTAACTTACTATGAGAACTGGGGCTGGAACCCAGGGCTCTGAACTCCTAGACCAGAGCTCTGTGTCACACTGCCCTGTGCTGGTGAGCTAGCTCAATGACAGCATTTTGTGGAAATTATAGGTGAGCTTAAAGGAAGGAACTGTAACAATGGCAGCAGTTCTAGGAAATGTACTGATCTGCTAGAACTAGTCTGCCACCCAAAGCAGAGCCGTGGTGGACTGCAAAGGACAACAGAGTTTCTCTTGGGTCTCATCACCTCACGTCAGGTCATCTTCACAGTAACTGGGGGGAACTAGAACCCCCTCCAGGCTCTGACATTTTTCCTGCTGCCTATACACACTGAAAGGCAGGACATGTCTTACATCTTTGAAAACATCAGAGAAAAGAGAAGGAATTGCTCTCACTCTGAACTTTACCTCTGTTGAACCAAAGGGCTTGTTGACAGGGCAGAGATAAACACAACAAAGGGTAAGGCAAGGTCCCATGAAGAAGGAATGAAAGGAACAGAGTCACTGGTTCAAATAACAATTGACCAGTGTTCACCCTGGCAAAATTGCCTTCGGTGATACCTATACTCTACACCACACTTTTCTTATTGAAAGGACAAACTGAAATCTTGAAGTTCTTCTCTCATCTGTCCTTCAAAGATTACTGAGAGTGTAGTATTTGCTCAGGTGGAGAACCAGCTCACTGACACACAGATGGCTGGATGTCATTTCATTCATAAAGAGTTACTCTGACATTGTTTGCACAATCCAAACAGAGAGCCTGATGACCATGGCCACAAAGGATGTAGATTCCTGAAGGTCAAGGAGAAAGTAACAGAATGAGATCTAGAATTCACATCATCTGAAGGCCCCTGTTGCGGACCCCAGTTTTCTCCCTCTGTTCATTCATTTGCATCCTAGGAGTCGGCCCCTCTGTGATTAGCCAAGCCACGTTCTTAGAACCACTCATTGTATTGCACCCAGTGTTAAGACTCTGTATGCACCGAACTCTCCTAGAATCATTACCATGTGATCATGACATCACAGAATTCTGATATTCAGTTGCCTGATGTTTCAAACAAAACAACAAAATGCTAATGGGCAAGAACTGGGGAAAACATCCTGCACAACTGAGATCCAAGCTGCGTTTATTCTTTCCTCCTTAGGGACTTTCTTAAGTGGACTTCTCCTCTTGTTCCTTTTCAGGCAAATTTGGAGGGCCATAAAGAAATGGCACAACGTCAAGGGAACAGGATTTCTCTTGGTCAGTTTCCTTATTTGGGATCCCACTGTATGAAGAGCAGAGACAGGTTTGATTGAGAAATCCTGTGTTTGTGTTTAGAAAATGATTAAGGCTTCACTCGGTTTTTACAGGCTAACAGAGGCAGCTCTGATCTGGTGCCTTAGAAAGGGGCTGATGCGCTTGAGGCTGAAAATCAGACCCCAGGGCATGGTTTCAAAGGCCACAGGTACAGGGCCAGGCCTCCTCTCCTACGGCTTGGAGAAGAAATATCTTGTATGGCTGATGATGAATGTTAGCTCTGGAAACAGAGATCACTTTTCTAAAAAAAAAAAACAAAAAAAGCCCCATCCACAAACATTATGTTCATGCTTCTATTCTGAATTTAAAAATGACAACTGTGCTAGGTCCTGTGAGGGAAGCAAAAAAAAGCACCAAAATCTACCTCACTTTCATAAATCCATCATTCATGATGCATATTGCATTCACATATGTACGCTGCCTTTTGTATAGCATGTTAACACAACACACTGAGTTACACATACCTATCACATGGATACCCATGCATACACACATGACATCCTGCCTCAAATGCAGAGACCTTTTCATACCGAGACAAGTTTAGCAAGGGTGGGTGCTATTGAATGACACCTGGCCGATGATGATGATGAAAATAATGGTATAGTACCCAGATAAGATGTTACGTAAGAGCTTGAAATAAAATTCTCAAATGCCACATAACTGCTATTCTACTACTAGTGGTCCAAGGCAAAGAGCTTTATTATGCCCTGTGTGGACTCTTTCTAAATTTTGTTTCCTAAACTTTGTTTCTCTGATTATAGTAACTTCCATAACAGAACACATTTCATCTGGGCAATATAATTAATATTGCGAGGGTGCTTAAAATGTTTCTCTTGATGCTAAACATTGACAAAAATAACAGAATTTATAATAGCTTGGTAACTTTTTAAGATCATTGGCAATCTCATAAGATGGAACTCAGATTTCTGCATTCAAGAAGTACCCAATATTGACATTCACATTTTGTCGCAAAATAAGTTCACTCCGTCACTAATTATTTCTAGATTAAAGACGTTAAGTAATAACATAAAAATTGGGGAAAGAATGCTGGGGAACTGACCCGAGCATACACATGGGTTGGTGCGTTAGCCTTCTTTCCTATTTTCGATGCACAACTCAATGGGCAGCACTATTTAAGCCTCTTATCTGTTCCAGGAACTGTGTATCTTCTTCTCCATTGCATTCATTTGCACGTAGTTACCAAAATGTGAGAACCCATTTGTCCATAAATACTTGCTATATTTTTCATTTCTTTGGATGTAATTCCTGTCTACCCTTCAGTCCAGAGTTCTACCTTTTAATTAGGAAGCAAATGTTACAAAATGTTAAGAAATGAGGTTCAAGAAACCAGAATACTATACTATTCTGCTCTTGAAGCTTGAGGACTTCGATAAAAGTTGAGTGACTTCTCAATAATTTGTTATACTAATACAAATTGAGAACACTGTATTTTTTTCTCTAAGTTTTTGGGAAAGTTGGCCTAATGTAAAAAATGTCACAAATCTGGATACTGCCTTGTAAAAATTATTTGAAGAGTCATAATTTTTCTCCTTCAATGTCCATTTTAAAAAGGTTTACTACATTAGTAAGTATAATTTTATCATATCTTAGGGCCAATTTGTTTTCCACTGAAGACACCTCCAATTTTATAATGAAATTCAAATGAGTGTTCTATATTAATGTCATATTGAATATTTTTTAAAAAATCAATTCTCAAACATCTCAGGAATGCACCTGATGAATTATAGGTATGAAAGGGCAAATCATTGATCAAGATATGAACTCTACCCAATAGTTATTTATTAAGATTTCTCTTCCTACCACTCAGAAAATATGAGTAGAAAAATTAAGTCATTTCAAAACCCTGGCCCTACCTAACATGAACTTTTCTAAAAGTCAGAGGGTACAAGCAGCATGACATGGTCAGTCCTAATTTGCTTGTGTTTTTCTGGGTGATAGATCAAGACCAGCAACAGATGTGGAGGTGAATTTAGACTCCATCTTTCCTGATTGCCTGCTTGTGGGCAAGTCATTTAATTTCTCCATACCTCGGTTTCCTTATCAATATAAAATGGATTTAATCATAATTTGTCTACATCATAGGATTATTATACAGGTCATATATAATAAGTAAAGGCACTCAGCAAACATGAGGATGAATTATAATTTCATCAGGATACGATATTAGACAAGGAACTAAAAGTAACATCAAATTCCAAAAACGTTTTCTGCACAAAAGATTTTTTCTCTCAAAAAAGCAGATACTTAAGTAGTCACCTAAAAATCCACTTGTAATCTTTTTTCTTTGTCCATGTATCTTGATGGAAAAGGATAAGACCCTTTCCCCAGAGCAGAAATATGCATGCTGCTCTCAGTCCTGATCACTACCATCATGTCCATTTGAAGGGTCTGGGAGTAAGAGGGTGCGAGAAAAGCATGATGAAGACTGTCAAATTCAGTGTTAAAAAGCTGTTCAGAAGACCATTTAAAAGCAAATTCAGTAAAATTCATCTCTTGAAACAGGGTTCCATGGGTTTGGGCTAACTACATGGGATAATTTCTGACTGATAACTGCAGCGGGAGAATCTATCAACAGATTACTTTCTCTGAGGCCCAGCTCACACTCAGTTCCTTTCTCTTGCTTTATAGAAACTAATCTTGTCAAAGATCATCGGCAGTAAACATTTAAAAAGTCTCCAGCTCCATGGAGAATTTCAGGATCGTATAGAAATGTTACTTTCGGCACAGACCTTTGTGGGGCGAGTGTTGGTAAGTACATTTTCATTGTTACCTAGCTAACCGACTTCAGCCACGGGCATGATGATAGTCAGTATACATAATTTTAGCACGCAGGTAAGTGTCTAATGTCTCTGAGAACCTCATTTAAAACATCACTTCTTCCCAACTGCCATCTCTGTGTTTACCCTCTTTAGCCATTGTTTCGCTTGCTTTTTCTCCAGAGTGAATATAATTACTTGGAATTATATTTTATACTTATTGTCTGCCTATCCTGCAGAAGAAAAGCTATATTAGGGCAAAGGCTGTATACATTTTGTTCTTGTATGGATGGCTGGCATATAGCAGATGTTCCACAAATGTTGATGTTTAGTGGATTATCAGCCTTGAGATGCACAGCTGTATTCCAGTCCTTTGAATACAATAGCCTCTTTTCTTCCTTAAACAAACTAGTCATTTTCTATCCTTTCATAATAGAGGGTCCAGCAGAAGTAACACCACTGCGTGTGGTTGACAGTGTATGTGACTCTCTCTCACGAGATGGACAGCAATGTGAACATTTCACCTAAAATGTCATATGGTCTGCTTGAGTGTGATATTGTGATGTTACAGAATTACATGCCTATGATATTGTAATAAAAGTTTTTTATGTAATAAAAAGGGGTGTTATTTGTGCCAGACCCTGTATTTTATCCTTTTACTTCATGTTTTCATCTGGGTAACTTGGATCTATTAAAACTCAATCCAGATGTCATCTCCTTGTGGAAACCTGACCTCGGCTAAGAGTCTCTAAGGCTCTATGATATGCATTGAACACCATTATTAAAATTATCTATGCATATGCCTCTCTCCCCAGTACATAGTGAGTTCCCAGAGAGAAGAGATTATGCCACAGAAATCTTTATATACCATTGTCTGGAAATACCAGATGTCCTATAAGTGAATAGTACACTGATCATTGTTTCAGTAGTAGACTTTGATCTGAAACATTAAAAATCAGAATCTGTCATTTGAGGGTATACTGCCATCAGATGGTGGTATGACCGAAATAGACACATGTAAGCTAGAGTTTCCTCCGCTTTTTTAAAATTGGTAAAGACATTGCTCTTTCCTAATTAATGTTATTTAATACAAAATAATCAATTTTAAAAACTTATCTGGAAGTACATAAGTAAAACTGCTTTAAAAATATCTGCAAGGTATGTTGAATCATCTGGGAATGTGCCTCTCTTTTCTCTTCTTTCTAAGGTTTTGATCTTTTATTTTCCTTCAAAGTCCCTGTCAGAATGATCTGTTAAAGAAGAATTTTGTGATTCTGATTATAACATGGATGTCTTGGTTAGGATCTCTTGAAACTTTCTACCTGTGTTTCACTGTTTGAGGATAGTATTGGAAATAATGTATTAAAATAGAGGTCACTGGCATGAGGCAGAAGAGATGTTTCATTATCTACCAAATTCTCCTTTTTATAAGAACACCAGTCCTCCTGAATCAGAGTCCATCCTATGATCTTTTCTTAACGTGAATACATCTGCAAAAACCCTGTTTCCAAACAAAATCACTTTCTGAGGTACTTACATTGAGGACTTCAATATACATTCTTCTGGAGACAGGAGTCAACAACATAACCACTATAATGATAAATGTAACAAACCTCAGCAAAGATACGACATCACAAGTATCTTTACACCAAAAATGTAACTTAAAGATAATGAATCAGCGAAAAATACAAGAAATAAAGAAGAAATATTAACAATGCAAAGGTAGTAGGAACTTCTAGTTCAGTTATCTCATATCAGGACATACAAAATAGACAGAAAAAATAACTGTAAAGAAGACAACAGTAGCTGAATGAGAGAGCTGACTGAAATGGTTAAACTCCATATGCTGAAAACAAATTCAATTCACAGGTGACTATGGACTATTTGTAAAAATTCAGCATATATTAAGCCACAAAAAAATCCCATTATAAAACATATAAGGTACAGACAGACAATATTAACTGAACAGAGCACAATAAATAGGAAAATAATAAATAAACTCAGAAAAAAAAGAACCAAAAACAAAGACCTTACAGCTAAAATTTAAAAAAATTATCTCTTTAATGATTCTTGACTTGGAGAAATCAAAATAACAATTTTGGCATACTTAAAGCATAAAAATAATGAAAATACCACATATCACTTGCACCTAACGTATAAACAGAGGGCAGGCCTGGGTTAAAAGCATAA
>VMDR010018766.1:0-18902 GCA_007922815.1 Macrotus californicus
TGTCCAAGAACAATAGTTTTTTTTTGAATAGCAGTACATTTGTATTACTTTTACAGCATTCATCTAAATGGCAGTTTATAAAAGTACTTTAAGCAGACACATCACAGAGCTTCTAGAAAAAAATGAAAAACAGGATGGGAAATGACTATAATGTGATTTAATTTCAAAGCCACTCTAAAGTATATATCACTTATGGTTTTTAAACAAAGACTTAAAGATTAACTTGCCAAGATCATTTCCAAAATATACTTTGATCTTAATTTTTAAAAAGGTTAATACAAAAATCTGTTGAAGTTGAGAAAAATCCAACACCCCTATAAAATAAGCAATAGCATTGCAGAGAGTAGTCTGGTAATATCTAGTAAGGTGGAAGATGCAATCACACTTCTATTTACATAGGTAAATCTATACACAAAGGGAAATGTGTACACTGATAGACACTATAGTGATATTTTAACAGCAAAGAACCAGAAGTAGCCTAAATGCAACTCAACAGGGTAGTAGATAAAAGGATATACAGCCATTAAAATGACTAAACAATCTACATGGAGATAAACCAAGAAACGCGTGTTATAAAAAGTAAAAACATGGGCCCACCAAATTTAAGATGCTATCTAAGTGGAAAGGTAGGAAAAGCGTATCTTTTATTAAACTCTTTAAAGATGGGTTTAATCTTCGGTAAAGAAAACTAGGTTTAGGAGCAAAGGTTGGGGAGGTGAGGAAAACTATTTAATTCAGAATGGTAGATACAAAGTCCATCTTTATACTTATTTGAAAAGTTGAGATATTCTATAACAAAATGTTCAATCAGTGCAAGTTATTGGGTTGGCCCAAAAGGTCATTTGATTTTTCCATAAAATAGCTCTAGTAGCACTTACTTGCCTTTTAACTTCATTCGAAACAATTTTGTTAGATTGTATTGTGTGACAGCTGTCGTGTCAGGATGCATTAAAAAAAAAAACTTACCAGAATTGGTGAATTTTTATGTAGCCATTTTAATATTGAATGAAGATGGAAAAAAATACGCAACATTTTCGGCATAGTGTGCTTTATTTATTTCAAGAAAGGTTAAAAATGCAACTGAAATGCAAAAAAAGATTTGTGCAGTGTATGGAGAAGGTGCTGTGACTGATCAAACCTGTCACAAATGGTTTGCAAAGTTTTGTGCTGGATTTCTCCCTGGATGATGCTCCATGGTTGGGTGGACCAGCTGAAGTAGATAGTGGTCAAATCAAGACATTAACTGAGAACCATCAATTTTATACAATGTGGGAGATAGCCAACAGACTAAAAATATCCAAATCAATAAAGTTATTGGTAAAAATGAAAAATGTATCTTTTACTTTATGGAAAAATCCATACAGACGTTTTTGGCCAACCCAATAAAGAAAAAGGAAGGAGATAAAAAAAAAAAAAACAAGACAGGCAGAAAATAGTTGCAAACAGGCTGGCAAGAGACCAGCATCAAGCTCCTGGTGGAATAGCAAAGTTTCATAAGACTAATGTTAATGAAATTTAAATGTCAAAACATTCCTTTTAAGTGTAGACTCAAATTTGGAAACTTCAATATTCAACAAAGTTTAATTAAGTTACAGTACAACCATTGAACATCTTATTTTATAAATAATATTTAATGAAATAAAATACATGTTTTTAAAAAGCAGAATGAAAACCTACATACTATGATCCTCACTTTTTTTTAAATCCTCACCCAAGGATATGTTTATTGATTTCAGAGGGAGAGGAAGGGAGAAAAAGAAACATCCAATGCGAGAAACATCAATCAGTTGCCTCTCGTATGTGCCCTGACCCTGATCAGGGATCGAACTTGAAACCTAAAAGTGTACAGGAGAATGCTTGAGCCACCCGCCGGGGCAATCCTCATTTCTAAATTTTTTTTTCTCTTAAATGGAAATATCTGCTAGCAATGGTTATTTCTAGGAATACTGATCATGATCGTTTGTCATTTTCCTTATACTAGCTACTGATAAATTGCCTATGCTGGGGTTTTTTTTTATTATAAAAACCATGTATTTTTAAAAGCTATGCATGTAGATTCACCTGTAGATTCTTTATACCCATGCCACTACC
The DNA here is from genome assembly GCA_007922815.1 of Macrotus californicus. Classification (NCBI taxonomy): domain Eukaryota; kingdom Metazoa; phylum Chordata; class Mammalia; order Chiroptera; family Phyllostomidae; genus Macrotus; species Macrotus californicus. The sequence continues at coordinate 2,092 of VMDR010018766.1, forward strand.
ACTCATTGTGGGCCTAGGATCACCAGCACTAGCATAACCTGGGAGCTTATAAAAAATGTTGATTTAGGGCCTCACTCCAGACCCACTGATTTAGAATTTGCATTTTAAGAAAGTGATTTGTAGATGCATCAAATTTGAGAAGAAATGCTTTCACATCAAAATATTTTTTAACTAGCCAAGTGTCTCAAATCTTAATATCCACAAATACTGCCAGGATGAATAACCATGATTTTACTTTGAAACCTATCTGTAGACTGCTGTGAAATACAGACTATTAACAGCCAGTTGAGAGCCAGGTTTCTTAACAGTACTTTATATCAAATGAAAATAAGCCATTTTGTAAAGTGAATACAACTAGAACAAGTTTCAAAAGGATCTTCATATGCCATAAAAATATGGAATTTCCAAAAACTGCCATGAAGAATTAATACTGCCAGAAGCAAGGAACTATTAAATAGGAGATAGACTGTTAAAAAGAATTACTTTCGTATGGAAACCTGTTACTCAAAGGTGCTCCCCTCTCCTCACTGTTTCAAAAATCTTAACCTCTCAACCAATCACTGCATGTACTGGAACCATGGTGCACTTATACAAGCTTCCAGGACACTCCCAAGTCTACAAAGAGTAATTAGGGAGGGCACAACTATGTAACACGGTATTTTCGGAAGCAGCTTCCTGGACTTTGAGGAGTTAGAATGTTTGTAAAGGGTGTGTGCCACACTTCTTTTTTTTAAGCACTATTAGTTTAAGGTTGCTTCTCATAGGTCAATACTAGTGAGTACACACCCTGACTAAAAAGTACAAAGGTTTATAAAAAGCACTCTTTTAAATTATCCAGAGCATGTGTTGGTCACATCTGTTTTGGACTAATATGTTTTTGCACACACTGACATTTGATCTGGAAGGCACAGATTAAAATTTAGAAAGCTTATTCAACTGTCGCTTTTTCTCTTGTATTTACAAATCCCCATTCTTTGCTATGCTGCCCTATAGCTTAATTCTATTGAAACAAAAGCATCAGAATCAATCCAAATCAGTTGGTTAGTACTTTAAAAGTAATCCCCATAAACGGTGCAGATTTTAAAAAATTTGTTACATACACAAAAATTAGTATCTAGGGGCCTCGAAATATACCATTAGGCTACTATGCTCTAAGAAGTGACAAACTCACTTCAAACTGTCATAAACTGTCACTTATAGCAATGTAATTTTCTAATTATTCTTCTATACTCTTTATTAAATCATCTATTTAACCCTCTTTATGATAAAATAGAAACAATTAGTCTTCGTGACTACTAAATCAGTAAATTTCATCAATCCTCACAAAACAAGATGGGAAACTTGGAGTGCCAAACAAAAGGCAAAGAGAAAGACAACTAGTTATTCCTGTGCTGTGTTGTTTTACTTACCTTCAAAGATTCATTTCACTACAAAAAGGAACAGACTTTCTGGGGTCTGAAGGGATTGGTACTTGAAGATACTCCAGTCAGCAAGGGGTCATGTTGAGCATTCTGCAGACAGAATTGTTTCAGATCTGCAGCTGCCTGGGAAACCTATACATAACAAAGGGGAAAGGAGTGGAAGGTGATAATGTTTTAAGGAAAAGTTTTCTTAAATCTTTCAAAATACCTGCAATAAACATTTCTCTTTTAACTCAAAACAAGCTAATTGAAGGTCAAGACTGAGCTCTTAAAGCACTGAATGTAAATAAGACTATAGTTTATGTTTCCTTTAGCTTATTAGAAGCATCAAATGATTCAGTACAAACAGTACAATTCCATTTATGTGCAAAGCACAGCACATTTTGCTAGTTTATTAATAAGCAGGCTGTTCAAGTGCAACCTTGAAGGTAAGCAACAGCTTGCTTTTTATTAAAAGCAGTATGTACGATAGGTAAAGCAAAAGGCATTAAAATTCTAGCAAACTATTACTTCACCTTGAAAGCAATACCACTGGAAAAAAATGCTACTACTGTGAATGAACACAGCGTTCTAAATGTAAACCACTCAGCTGGGGTGGGAGTGAGTGGCGGGGGAGGGGGGAAATGCAGACGACTGTACTTGAACAACAATAAAATAATTTAAAAATAAATGAATCTGAACCATTCAGTCCAATGTTTTGGCATTATGTATCATCAGTTGTTTAATGTTACTGGAAAGTGAGTTTTCTCCCCAGTATCAGATGACTGAAAAGCTGATAGCAAACTTCAGTTAACAATCTGGGCAGGTTGCCTTTAAGAAACTGGATTTGCCTTAAATGTGATTTAATAATTTTCCTATGTGTATGCAATGCCACTGAAACAGGATTTAAGGAACTTCCATGGCTTTACAGTATACTGTATCATTTAAATACCTACTATTTGTATATATTCTGGTAAGGTGAGACAAGGTATAAAAACTGAACTGAATGGTTCAGGTGTGGAAATGGATGCCTAAAAGATGCCCCAAATGAATAAAATATCCTAAGTCTTGAAGTTCAGAAAGATGGAAAAAATAATCATTTATTCTCAGTTTTAACTATCCTCAAGGAGGGTGAGAGCAGTTAAGTGTCCGGTCCAGCTGGGGTATTTGGCCTTTGAAAAGGAAGTTAAGAGCATCACAGATGGTCTCTATACCAAGAAAGCCGGCAGACTACTGCTGTACCCCAGACATTAACCTGATAAAAGGATCCATCACTCTGACAGGAATCCGAACTCTGCTCTCGGAATCCATTTGTATGCTGGACTTATACAACAGTCCAGGGTTATGAGTTCCACAAGTTTATTTAGTAATTGTGTGAAGTAGTTTTCAAATACCTGGTATCAAGTAATATCCTAAATGGCCACTCTGCTCCCTCCAAAAAGAAGACAGGTATAAAGCTAAAGTATCATTTTTCTCAATCTTACAACTTGATTTCATTCACATTAATCAGCAGTAAAAATACAGTAAAATATCTTAATTTTCTGCCTGAAGTATAGTAAGGTCCAACTTAACTCCCTTTCACAAATATACTTCTAGACACTGAGAATATGTAAAAGCCCCTGCTGTTATAGAGCTGACAATTCAGAGAAAAAGACGAGATGCAAGATGCCCTAAAGTGGTTTGTTAGAATGTGACCTATAGGAAGTTGTCTCTGAGGAGGTGACATTTAAACTGAGATCCCAATGCCCAGAAATCCAGCCAAGTAACCATCAACGTGAAACTAATCAGTGAGAATTGCCATGGAGTGGGGAAAACTGAGACAAAAGTTCTGAAACTCAACAAGCTGCTAGCCCCTAAGACACTGTAATAATCACCATCCAGGAGGCGAAAACCTTATAATCTTGCATAATTATTAGTGCCCTCTTTCAATCTCAAAAGCGTCCTGGGATGGTCACCCTACATATGGGAGAGTTTATCAAGCATTTGTGACAATTTCTATCAACTGTACTCAATCAAAGTTTAAACAGTAAACTTGTGGTAGCTTAAAAATATCACTGGGGGGAAAAAAGCATTAGCCAATGGTCAGGGATAAAAAGGATGCACAAAATGAACTAACCACATTCTGCAATTCATCTAAAGAAAAGTTCATTTCAAGTCCCAAAGTGGAATGTGCCCCTCCTCCCCCAGCCCTAGCATCAGACAAATTCAGAACTCTAAAACTAAGTCATTTGTGGTGGCTTTAATGATCCCGACCAGAAGCCTCCTACAGAATTAAGTATAGGATGCAGGCATCATGCTGAGGAGTGATTGGAGGGGCTAAGGTTTTCGTAACAAAGCCCTCGATTACTTCACCTCATTTTCTTTGAAGACGAGAGCTAAGTACCCCTACTTAAATTAACACAGCTTTCAACCACGATTTTTTCTTTCCAGGGCCACTCCAATCTATAATACAGGAACACCTGAATGATAATGTAAAGGTCGGTTAAGAAATATATGTCAAACTTCAAAGTTAAATCCAACCAAGACGGACCATAAATCCCAGTGGATAAGGTATCTGGAGATGAGAGAAATGAATTCCAAACAGCAATGGAGTCCACAGAACTTACAGGACGGGGAGGGGAATTCCGCACCAAGACTGATGGGAATTTCCCTGTCCTCCTGAAGTCCCTGAGATTTCTACTTAAGGAAGTAAATGAAATACCATCTTACTCTACAAAACATTTCTGGGAAAAGTCGAGTCGCCTGATTAGCAAAGAATCAAATCATCTTGGAAAATGGCTGCTGCTTTGAACGGAGAATGATTTATATTCTACTATCGTTTCTTCTTTTTTTTTTTCGTTTCTTTTTTTAATTACAAGTAGTTTCACATGTAAGCGGACCTGTGCCAGAACGAAGCCAATCCACTTGGAATTTTTTTAAAAATCAGGAGAAACCTGAACTAGCACTTCAATGTCAGTTTGTCACATCAACACACTTAAAAGGTTTTTTTCCCCAAAGTACATTAACAAACAACAAGATCAATGTTAACCACACACCAAAACAAGTAAAACTAGCCCACACTAATCACTTTTGGGGTATGTGAACCTGTAGATATCCGCAAGGTCAGGTCATAGCAAACTGCCAAATAGGTATGAACTGCACGCTTTCTATGAGGCTGGTTATATAGGACAAAAGTCGTGGCTTTATACACTGGGAATGTTTCAAAAACAAACATGTTTCTTTAATCTACAATTCAAGTTATGCAAGAATTCGTTCTCAAGTATGTGTTCGGAGGGTGAAAGGAAAAAATCTACTAAAGGGAGTGGGTTTGGAAAGGTTTGACATGAACACGAAAAGAAAAACATCTATTCTCAATCAAAAGTAGGATAAAACTGTCGGGTGATGAGAGACGGTGGAGGCTGGTAGAGAGGGACAGAAAGGGTGCGGACCACGCGGGGCAGCTGCTGGCGGGGCCAGCCGTGGAGTCGCCACGGAGGGAGGGAGAGGGAAGGAGGGTCGGAATGCGGAAAGCCCAGTCCAGGCCGGCGGCCGGCCCGCTTTGGAAAGTTCTGGGCAGGAAGGGCGCACTGACCTGCCCCCAAACCACAGCGTCGACCCACGCGGCTCAGTCTCTAAAAGTCGGTTGCTCCTGGGTCGGCCCGCGCCGAGCGCACGTCTCCCCAGGGGAAGAGAGTCCCGCCCGCCCAAGCGGGCTGGGCCACCGCCGCCACCGCCACTTTCCCCTTCCCCTCCGCCACCCGCCCTCCCTCACCTTCACGCGGTTGAGCCCGGCCTCCAGCCGGAGCTGTTGAACCACCTTCTTCATAGCGGTGACACTGGAGGAACCAGACATGGTGCACGCGAAGCTGGACCGATTTGTAGGTAAAGGGTCCACGGGGCCAGACGGTGGGGAAGCGAAGCCAGGGGCGGGGCTCGGAACTTTGTCTCTAAGTTTCCGGTTCTTCGTGGAGCGGCTCCACCCTCAGCGCGCATGCGCGAGCAGTGTCAGCGCCTCACCCTTGCGGGGCGCCAGCCGGGGGGAGGCGGGGCGGGGAGCGAGAAGGGGCGGGCCGAGCGGACGGTGGGTGCGGCCGCTGCAGGACGCCAGGCCGGCGGGTCCCCCAGCCTTTCCTCTCGCTCCCGGGAGGCCGAGTTGGGAGAGGTAAGGAAAGCCCTTGGCCGCCGACGCTGGAGAGAGACTCTGAAGGGGGCTGGTGAGCGGAAGTCAGACGCTGGACAGAGTTATGTAGAAGGCCTTGTGGCGGGTTTTCCGGCTTTCCTGACGGAGTTGGCGGCTGAGGTTGAGGGACGGGAAGGTGAGAGCCCTGCCGGGGCGTGGGAGCTGGAAGCAAGCGGCACGGCGCCGGCAGCCATCTCCACGGAGACGCGTCTCCAAGAGACCCACGCCGCAGCCCGCCTCCCCGCGGTCAGAGCCCCAGCTCCGAAAGAGGGCGCGGAGGTCGCCGTATCCCCCGAGCGGAGCAGCCGGCGGCGGGCAGCGGGGACGCGGGTTACCTGGAGAAAAGAGGCTCTTCTCTGGGTTTAGCTTCGGTCGCCTCTTTCTTCTTGGTTTTCTGGAAGAGGTGGTGAAAAAGCCGAGGTGCTGGTTGTAATTACACGTGTCTTGTTACCTATTTCACTTGGGGGGTTAGTGCTGATTTGACTTTAAAAAATAAAACTAATTTTTTGTGTATGTTTCGGGAATGTTTGTTCATTTGTCTTTCAATTGTAACTTATTACCTGCTGCTTGGAATTGATCTCCAGGAGGGTTTTCTGAAGAGATAGTAGTATCGTATCGAGCAAAATAGGCTGTTTCACCCATGGGACAGCTATGTGTTATGTCACAGCATTTACGACAGATGTTTCCTGTTCTGTTGGGACCGCCCGTCAACGAATATACTGATGATTTCTATGAGTAGGAATAATTTCATTATTAATGCATTTCAGTTTTTTTGATAATGAAAAATTCCATGTATAATTTGCTGTATGTCAACAAAACCTAACTTATTTATTGAGCAATTTAAGTCATTTCACAAAAATGTACAGTGTATTTTAGCAGTGTACTTAATTCATACAATGGATGTAATGACTAGGGTTATAAACCAAGGTTTGAATTCTGGCTCTGTTTGCCCTTGGTCTCCCTGGGCAAGCTACTTAAACTTGGCTGAGACTCTGTTTTCTCATTTCGGAAGGAAATAATAAAACTTATTTCGCAGAGTTGTTTTTGAAAATGAAATGAAATTATATATGGGAAGAGTATGACAAAGTATCTTGATAATTGTCACTTCTCCCTTTTCCCCAGCAGCATTTTAAATTATTTCACTTTGGGTGGCTTGTTGGCTAATACCATTCATGCTTTACAGATTTAGAGGATTAAAAATAAATACCTTTACTCAAAGAATGTTTCATTTCATTTCACAGTAGTAGTAGAATGCGCCTCTAAATTCTAAGAAGCGTGAAATGTTAGTACTAGAAGGGATAGGAGGAAATACATACTTCAATTTCTTTTCTATGAAGAAGAGTGTTGAGGAATAAGCAAAGCCCGTGTTGTTTTAAGCTTAAACATCCACAGAAAAAGTTTTGTAGGTTTTAAAAAAAATACTGCAAAATCGACCACAGGATTTGGATTGCTGTCTCAGGTTAAGATATATAAATTTGTGCAGTGTCCACCTATAAAGGATTCAATTTAGTACAGGAAAGAAGAAAAAATTGAGTTCATTTTAAAGTCAGTTGCATCTGAAGTGATTAGCAATAAATACAGTTTATGAACTATCAATATCTCTTAAATAAGCCATGGTTTTTGACCCAGCACAGTGATTTAAAACAATTCTTATAACAATGAATGGCAAGAAAACACAACCAAGAAATCTGTCTTTGTTTTGTTTTGTTTTGTCAACAGAGCATAATCAATTTAAATTTACCAGAAATCTTTCCCCTATTTAATTAATACCCTAAGTTCTTTAGTTTATTGGGTCTAGATTCAGTATTTGAATAAATACAATACTTTTAAGTTTTAGGTGCCTTGCTTTGTAGTTTAAAGCTGAATCTCAACATCTCTCTAAGTTGAATCTCTAAGGGGAAAGTCAGAATTCTGACTTCTTTCTCAAAGAGTGACTTTATATTTTTCTTTGTTTCTGTAATCAAGCAAATTGGGGTTTGGAGAGTATGGGGGATGTGCCCACTGTTATTAAGCTAGTTTGTAGTAAAGACTAGAATTTAGACCTTCTGATTTTTATCTCATTATATATAGGTAACATATTTGTTTCCATGGAGCTGCTCATATATCAGAGAAATAATTAGTTTTCATTGGGTATGGAACTGTAATGAAATTTAGTTAAAAGAAACAACAAAAACTTAATTTAGGTACCCAGTATAAGCATCATAAGACTTTATTGTATTTTTAATCAGTAACTATGGATGGGTGGAGGTATCATTAAATATCCTTTAACTTTAAAATATACATTTTTCTATTACTTTTTCTGTTACTTGATATTACACTTCATCTCAGTAACAATTCTGGTCCAAAAAATGACAGAAACTATTTTTTATTAAAGATTTTATTTATTTATTTATTTTTAGAGAGGGGAACAAAGGGAAAAAGGGAGGGAAACATTGATCGGTTGCCTCTCATTTGCACCGATTGGTGACTGAACCCACAACCCAGCCATGTGCTCAGACCAGGAATCAAACCAGCAACTCTTCACGTTGAGGGCTGATGCCCAACCAACTGAACCACACCAGTCAGAGCAGAATGTCAGAACCAATTTATCTCTGTGCTTTGTCCCTTTTTGGAAGATTCCCCAGAAGATACATGCAGAAGTGACAGAGCAGCCTTTCTTTTCATCAGTGAACATGTGCATGGTTCAGAAACTGTTTTTTCATAAGAAGGAATTCTTAATGGCGTTGGAGTTCTTGGGTTCCCCAAAATGGAAATCAAGAGGAAACCCTAGATAAATTTCCAGAAATTAAGCCTATGCAGGAGCACGAGGAAGGCAGAACAAAGGAAAGGAACATTCTCTTAACTGGCTCAGGGGCTGGCCTAGTTTGGCTGCTTTTATAAGCTGGGGACAAAATGGGCTTTTTGGAAAAGTAGGCTTGCAAAATTCTTCATAAGGGCTGTGTGACTTCTTTCTTCATTGCAGTTGCCTGGTTGTTATGTTCATGCCTGCTCTGTGGGGGCAAGATGGTGGACTGCTCATCTGACCCTGTACAGTGGTCAGATCTTAATCGACTGCACTTATATGGGTCAGTAGCTTAAGCAGGCAGTTAGAGGGGAGATAAAATCAACTACCTCTGAGAGTTTTTGAGCAGGTAGTGGAGGGGGTGTTGACATTTTTGTGGTCAGCTTCTCCGGAGCTCCTTCTGACCACCTATTTCTAACTTGGCTTCCTGGCCACCCTGTATTTTCCACTCCTGGGCCCAAGTCCCTGTGCTGTCACAGAATGAGATTGGGGGTGCAGGGAGGGGATGTATTTTTTCTACCTCTTATAAACCCATACTGTGCTTTCCATATTGACTGGTATTGACAGAAAAAATGAGACAAGGTTTCGTTTTCCATGTTCAATTCTGAATGTTTTAGGCTCAATTATTTCAATCATTTCAATCTTGAACTCTCTATTTTTGGAATATAAACTGAGATATCTTGTAAGCAGGCATTCAAATACCATTTACCAAGAGAATCATTGTAATGTGCATCAGACATCAAGTTTTATTCTGGGCAAGAAGGTATCTCTGTCTTTTTAAAAACTAATAAATATCACCCTGGCTGGTGTGGCTCAGTGAATTGAGTGCTGGCCTGTGAACCAAAGGGTCACCAGTTCAATTCCCAGTCAGGGCACATGCCCGGGTTGCTGGCCAGGTCTCCAGTAGGGGGAGCATGAGAGGCAACTACACAGAGATGTTTTTCTCCTTCTCTTTCTCCCTCCCTTTCCCTCTCTCTAAAAATAAATAAATAAAATCTTTTTAAAAACTAATAAATAATTTTTTAACAGCAGAAATTTGTGGAAATTTTGTTTTATGATTATGAAAACTATACTTGCTTAAAAGAGCTTGAAAGGATATATGGATAAACATATTCTATAATTCCTTTTCAAACATAGATTCTAGTTCTTTATCATTCTATTACTTTCTAGGAGACCCTTCTCCACTCTAAAATGCCCCCAATATATCCTGTTAATATAAAAAAAAAAAAGTTCAAACCTGTAGAGAATTATGTAAGTTTATTTGAACCAAACTGAGGATATATACCAAGATGCAAAATCTCAAATGTTCCCAAGAATGATCTTGCAGTTTCTTTTATATATTTGATACTAAGGAGGGAACCCGAGGAAGATTACAGGAGAGTGGGAACAAGCAAGGCAGAAATGGGTAACAGGGTTAGTTAAGATTATTTGCTGTCTTTAGGGTAGTGACATCTTAAAAGGAGGGGTCTGAAAAGGTTTTTCAAGGCTGTGATCATCTAGATCAGAAATTTTCAACCTTTTTCATCTTGTGGCACACATAAATTAATTACTAAAATTCTGCAGCACACCAAAAAAATACACCTTTTGCTGATATGGTAGCCAAAAGCAGGTCCATCGGCCTGTTGCCATGAAAGCCAATACTCCAGAGGCAAGTGCTGATATGTAAGAAAGTGGTTGATTTTCAGATGCCAACCACCTGAAAGTTGGGGGACTCACGTCTCAAAGCCCATCTCCACATCTCAGTGGAGGCAGAGGTTTTCATAAGGAGAGAGTGGGGAGCAGAACAAAGAGATCAAGGAAGGGGGTTGAAAAGTTCTCTATGTGCAGATGAGCACAGTTCTTTCTGATAAGGCAAGTGATGGTCTGGTATGTATCATCCCGGTTTAGTCATCCTGGCTTCATGTCATCCTGGTGTTTGTGGAAACTCAGTTCTTACTGACACGGTAATGAATTCCAGATCAGTGAGACAAAAGTGGACAAGTAAGGGTTTTATCCACAATCCTGAGAGTATCCCAAGTCAAGATGTGTGCCATTTTGTCTACACTAGGGCCTACATGGAAAACTAACTTTGTTCCTCTATTGGTCTTACAAGTCTAAGGACTATAAAATGCAAGTATATTTTATTGTTATGCTATTACAGTTGTCCCACTTTTTTTCCCCTTTATTCCCCTCCTGCACTGCAACTCCCTTCCAATAGCATTACCCCCCACCCTTAGTTCATGTCCATGGGCTGTTCTTTGGCTTCTCCATTTCCTATACTATTCTTAACCTCCCCGTCTATTTTGTACCTACCATTTATGCTTCTTGTTCCCTGTACCTTTTCCCACCTTTCTCCCCACCCCATCCACTTCCTGCTGATAACCCCCCCATGTGAATCCATTTCTGTAATTCTGTTCCTTGTTCTAGTTGTTTGCTTAGGTTTTTATTTTCTTTTTTCTTTTAGGTTCAGTTGTTGAGTCATGAGTTTGTTGTCATTTTAGTACTCACAGTTTTGATTTTCATCTCTTTCTTAGATAGGTCCGTTTAACATTTCATATAATAAGGGCTTGGTGATGATGAACTCCTTTAACTTGACCTTATCTGGGAGGCACTTTATCTGTCCTCCCATTCTAAATGATAGCTTTGCTGGATAGAGTAATCTTGGATGTAGGTCCTTGCCTTTCATGACTTGGAATACTTCTTTCCAGCCCCTTCTTGCCTGCAAGGTTTCTTTTGAGAAATCAGCTGCTAGTCTTATGGGCACTCCTTTGTAGGTAACTGTCACCTTTTCTCTTGCTGCTTTTAAGATTCTCTCCTTATCTTTAATCTTGGGTAACTTAATTATGGTGTGTCTTGGTGTGTTCCTCCTTGGGTCCAACTTCTTTAGGACTCAGCTTCCTGGACTTGCGTCAGTCTGCTGAAGTCCCTTCACTGGACTGGAGAAGTTTTCCTTCATTATTTTTTCAAATAAGTTCTCAATTTCTTTCCTCTTTTTCTTCTGACACCCCTATGATTCAGATGTTGGAACATTTAAAGTTGTCCTGGAGGTTCCTAAGCCTCTCCTCATTTTTTTGAATTCTTGTTTCTTCATTCTGTTCCTGTCAAGTGTTTATTTCTTCCTTCTGTTCCAAATCATTGACTTGAGTCCCGGTTTCCTTCCCGTCACTATTGGTTCCCTGTACATTTTCCTTTATTTCACTTTGTACAGCCTTCACTTCATCCTTTATTTTGAGTCCGTACTCAATCATTTCTGTGATTACTAGTAATCATCCAGATTACTAGTGTTTTGAACTCAGCATCTGATAGGTTGTCTATCTCCTCATTGCTTAGTTCTTTTTTGGAGTTTTGATCTGTTCTTTTATTTGGGCCATATTTCTTTGTCTCATCACACCTATTACATTATAAGGGGCAAAGCCTTAGGTATTCACCAGAGCGGGGCAGCCACATTGCTGCGTTGTGGTGCTGTATGTGGGGGAGGGTCAGAGAGGGAACAATGCCACTTGCTCAGCTCTCTCCCCACTTTCAGTCACTTCCCCTGCTACCCACAAGTGAATTGGATCCTTCTTGTGCTGATTATCAGGTGGGTGGGTTTGTGTACATTCTAGGACCCAGTGGGTCCCTCCAACAGACTCTCCTGTGAGACTGGGAGTTTGTCTCCCAGTTTGGGAGTTTGTTTACAACCCCCACAGGTTTTTACAGCCAAAATTTTGAGGCTTTATTTCCCTGCCCTGGAGCCCTGGATTTCATGGTCTGTCTTGTTACCCAGTTGTTCTCCCGGTTTATCTGCACATAAATAGGGACCACCCAGTCTATCCACTGCCTCCTCACCCACCTGGTCTGCCAGCTGACACCTTGCCATGTGCCTTTCTCCCCAGCTGCCTGTCTCTGCCTCTCCTACTAGTCTGAATTAACGTTTCTTCTATAATTCCTTGGTTGTCGGATTTCCATACAGTTCAATTTTCTGGCAGTTCTGGGTTGGGTTTTTTTTGTTTGTTTTTGAATTTGTTGTTGTCCTTCTTTGGGTTGTGCAAGGAAGCAAAGTGCATCTACCTACGCCTTCATCTTGGCTGGAAGTCAGAGTAGAGAACTTCGCTTCAGGTTAACCATGAATGAGGTAGAATTCTCCAGACATACATGTAACCTGAATTTATCCTGAACAGATTGACATCATGCCTTGGTGATTTAAGAAAGGAATTATGCTGCAGAGCTATTCCACAGCCATGCTGTTTTCACAGCTGCCCTGTAGCACTATAGAGGTGTTTGCACTGAATAAAGTTTCCTTCTACACCACAGCTCTCCCTCGAAAAAAGAATCAGGAATTTTATCAAGAATATTAGAGCTGCAAAGGTCCTAGCCACTTTCTTCACAGACTAGGAAACTGAGGCTTAGAATAAATGTAACTATGGAGAAACTTCGTTTCTTTACTATGACTTTATCTCCTTTTCTCTTGATTCCAACTGGTCTCATCCAGTCTAATAGTACCATGACTCACCTTACTCCCTACCTTCCTCACAGGTCCACTCCTTTAATATTTAAGACCTTAGGATATCAGATTCTGGTCAGCATCAAAATGTCTTAAGAATAAGCTTCAGACATGTTGACCACAAGAAAAGAGTTTCAGTCAAACTACAGATAATATCTTGACCTCAGCTGTATTTCAGCCCCAGGCCCATGAAAGCACAAAGACCCTATGGCCACACCCTCGTGAAGCCAGACAGAATGATGTCATGGCTGACATCAGGACCTGATATAATGATCTACTACTCTCTACTCTGGCCCCAGCCAATCAATAGAGCCCATAATCCCAACACCTTGATCACCATGGTTAATCATTTTTCCCATATACAGTCTGTTCCCGTGTGGGCCATCAGGGAGCCAGGTCTCAGAACAATATCTCACCTGTGACACTGGGTTTGCTGCATTTTCTTAAATTAATCTTTACTTTTTTTGCTGCAAACTCCTGTTCACATCTTACTATGCTTTGATGTACACAGGCAAATGAATCCCTCTAGTCTGATAACATGAATGAATGGTCTTATAGATTATATAGGACTGAAACCTGCTTTTCTAAACAAATAGGACTACATCAAACTAAAAAGTTTTTGCACAGCAAAGGAAACTATCAACAAAATGAACAGACAACCCACTGAATGGGAGAACATATTCATCAATGATACATCTGATGTGGTTAATATCCAAATTTTATAAAGAACTCATACAACTCAACACACACAAAAAAACCCAACCCAATTAAAAAATGGGCAAAGGACCTGATGAATAGACACTTCTCCAAAAAGTACATACAGATGGCCAGTAGACATATGAAAAGATGCTTAATGTCACTAATCATCAGAGAAATGCAAATTAAAACCACAATGGGATATAACCTCACACTTGTCATCAATACATCGACAAACAAGTGTTGGTGAGGATGTGAAGAAAAGGAAACCTTTGTGCACTATTGGTGGGAATGTAGATTGGTGCAGCTACTGTAGAAAGCAATACAGCATTAACCTCAAAAAATTAAAAATGGAACTGCTTCATGACCCAGATTCCACTTCTGGCATTATATCTGAAGAAACCCCAAACACTGATTCAAAAGAATATATGCACCTCTATATTCATTGCAGCATTATTTATAATAGCCAACATTTAGAAGTAGCCCAAGTGTCCATGAGTAGATAGATGAGTGGATAAAAAAGCTGTGGTACATTTCCAACCAAGATGGAGGTGTAGGTAGACACACTGTGCCTCCTCGCACAACCAAAAAAAGGACAACAACAAATTTAAAAACAAAAAACAACCAGAACTGACAGAAAATCGAACTGTATGGAAGTCTGACAACCAAGGAGTTAAAGAAGAAACATTCATCCAGACTGGTAGAAGGGATGGAGACAGGCGGCTGGGCAGAGAGGACTCACAGCAAGGCTGTGGCTGGAGGAGCAGGGTGGGCAAGGCGGTGGCTAGTGGAGCAGGCGGTCCCACATTCACATGCAGATAAACCGAAAGAAACAACTGGGGAGCAAGACAGACTGCACAACCCAGGGCTCCAGTTCAGGGAAATAAAGCCTCAACCCTCTGATTGAAAACACCTGTAGGGGTTGAAGTGGCAGCAGGAAAAACTCCCAGCCTCTCAGGAGAGCTCATTGGAGAGACCCGTAGGGGCCTAGAATGTACACAAGCCCACCCACCCGGGATTCAACACCAGAAGGGCCCAATTTGATTGTGGGTAGTGGAAGAAGTGACTGAAAACCAACAGAGAGCAAGTGGCATTGTTCCCTCTCAGACCCCTCCCCCACATACAGTGTCGCAATGCAGTGATGTGGGCTGCCCTGCCCTGGTGAACAACTAAGGCTCTGCCCCTTACTACGCAACAGGCACACCAAGACAAAAAAAAAAAAAAAAAATGGCCCAAATGAAAAAACAGATCAAAGCTCCAGAAAAAGATTTTGTACCATCCTTGCATCCCTGGGATGAATCCCATTTGATCATGGTGTATGATCATGGTGTATTGCTGGGTGTGGTTTGCCAATATTTTGTTGAGGATTTTAGTGTCTGTGTTCATCAGTGATATTGGCCTGTAGTTTTCTTTCTTTGTTGTGTTTTTATCTGGTTTTGGGATTAGGATGATGCTGGCTTCATAAAAAGAGTTTGGGACTCTTCCCTCTTCTTGGATTTTTAGGAATAGTCTGAAAAGGATAGGAGTTAGCTCTTCCTTAATGTTTTATAAAAGTCTTCTGTGAAACCATCCAGTGTAGGGCTTTTGTGTGCCAAGTATTTTTTGATTACTGCTTTGATTTCACCAGCTGTTATTGGTCTGTTCAGGCTTTCTACTGCTTCTTCATTCAGTTTTGGAAGATTATATTTTTCTAGAAATTTGTCCATTTCACCCAGGTTTTCAAATTTCTTGGCATATAGTTGTTCGTAGTAATTTCTTATAATCCTTTGTATTTCTGTGGTATCAGTTGTAATCTCTCCTCTTTCATTTCTGATTGTGTTAATTTGGGTCCTCTCTCTTTTTCTTGATGAGTCTGCTTAAAGGCTTGTCAATTCTGTTTTTCTTCTCAAAAAACCAGCTCCTGGATTTATTGATCCTTTTAATTGTTCTTTTAGTCTCTGTCATTTAATTCTGCTCTGATCTTGGTTATTTCCTTCCTTCTACTTGCTCTGGGCTTTGTTATTGTTCCTCCCGTTCTTATAGATGTAGGATTAGGTTGTTTATTTGAAATGTTTCCATCTCTTTTAGGTAGGCCTGTATCACTATGAACTCTCCTCTCAGAACTGTGTCCCATAAGTTTTAGACTATTGTGTGTTTATTTTCATTTGTTTCCAGAAGGTTTTTAATTTCTTCCTTGATCTCATTATTAACCCATTCATTGTTTGATAGCATGCTATTCAATTTCCATGAATTTGAATGTTTTTGAGTTGTTTTTTTTTGAGGTTGTTTTCTAGTTTCAGGCTGTTGTAGTCCAGAAAATGCTTGATATGATTTCAGTTTTCTTGAATGTTTTGAGGCTTTTTTGTGTCTTATCATGTGGTCCAACTTTGAAAATGTTTCATGTGCATTTGAAAATAATTTGTATTTTGTTTCTTTGGTATGAAAGAATCTATATATATCAGTTAAGTCCATTTGATCTAGGGCATTGTTCAGTACCACAATATCCTTGTTGACATTTTGTTTGGAAGATCCTTCTGTTTTTGACAGTGGGGTGTCAAAATGCCCTAGTATAAGTGTGTTGTTGTCTATATCTGTCTTGAAGTCCTCCAAGATTTTCCTTATATATTTGTGTGGTCCTATGTTGGGTACATATATGTTTATAATACTTATATGTTCTTGATAAATTCTTCCCTTGAGTATTATGAAGTGTCTTTCTGTGTGTCTTTTTATGGCCTTTGTTTTGAAGTCTCTTTTTTCTGATATAAATATTGCTACACCAGCTTTCTTTTCCTGCCCATTTGCTTGGGATATTTTTTTCCAACCCTTTACTTTCAGTCTGCGTAGGTCTCTTTTTCTGAGGTGGGTTTCTTGTAGGCAGCATATGTGCAAGTCATGTTTTCTTATCCATTCAGCTACCCTATGTCTTTTGATTGGAGCATTTAATCCATTAACAATTAAGGTTATTATTGATAGGTACTTATTCATTGCCATTTTCCCCCTTTGTACCTTTATTCCTCTTTCTCTCACTCTTTTTCTTCCTCTTCCTCTCACTCTTTTTCTTCCTCTTCTTAAAGCAATCCCTTTAACATATCTTGAAGTGCTGGTTTGATGGAGTTGGATTCTTTTAGTCTACTTTTGTCTGGGAAACTCCTTATTTCACCTTCCATTTTAATTGAGAGCCTTGCTGGGTAGAGTAGTCTTGATTACAGGCCTTTGCTTTTCATTACTTAAAATGTTTCTTGCCATTCCCTTCTAGCTTGGAGCATTTCTGTTGAGAAATCAGCTGCTAGCCTTATCAGAGCTCCCTTGTATGTTACTTCTTGTTTCTCCCTT
>VMDR010018767.1:0-18883 GCA_007922815.1 Macrotus californicus
AGAATGTGGCTGCCTGGTTACCACGGTTCCAAGTTCTGTTGGGCTCTATGGTCAGGAAGTAAGGTCACTGCTTGTTGTAGTGAGGTTGCTGCTCATGTCTGAGGAGATGCTAGGTCATTATGGATCTTTAAAAATGCAACTGATTTTTGTATATTTATTTTTGTTTCCTGCTACTTTACTGAATTCATTTATTAGTTCTGGTAGTTTTTTGGTGGAATCTTTAAGGTTCTCTATGTACAGGGGATCTGCTGGGGCCTCTGCTGGGGCCTCTGCTTCCTCACTTTGTCCTCAGGGCTGGTCTCCACCGGGCCAGAAGCCTGCTGGCCTAATGGTGTGACAGTGCTCTGTCCCCGGTGTTTATGATGCATGTGTCCCTCTCTGGGAGGCAGTGGCGTGTGCATTGCCTCTCATTGGAAGTGCACATTTGCCCTTTGTCGCTTTAGAAAACACTGATTTTCAAGAGTTTTCCATGCCACAGGGATGTTAAACCTTTCTCTGGCCTTGGGTTTCTGTGAGGAATGCTTTCCAGCTTGTGGTTTGTCTTTCCAGATTTCTGCATTTTTCTCATTTCTGTTTTGGGCACAGGAAGAGCCAGCTGTTGACTGACTGGCTTCAGACCCTGGGGTCACACTTAGTGCAGTGGTCTCTATCCCCAGATGATGCACACACACTTACTAAAAGAGCCTTTAAAAAAATCTAATCTCTAACCAATTTGGGATTTTTCTTTCAAATTCACATAAATGCTATTTCAGATAAAGAAACAAAAATATGTGAGAAGACACAAAAAGGCACCTATCTTAAGGTTCCAGTAATAGGAATCATCCAGAATAGGTGTGGATAGCTGGCCAGTAAAATGGCGTTGGTCTGGTCAAGGCAGCATAAAGTATGTATATCAAAATGGTGTCACTCATCTCAACCTAGATGGCTACCAGTCAGCCATAACCCTTGTTTCAAGAGAAGAACTACCTAAGTCATGCTAGACACATCTGGAAAGGAGACACACATAAGATATCTGCACATGTGATCACAACATTCATGTCTGCAGAGTGGGACCATCCACAGGTAGCCTCTGGGGAAAGTCCCAACTTGCCTTTGGGGGTGCCAAGACACTTGTCAAGAGACCCAGAACGGTGGAGTCCACCACTCTCCAGGGTATGACTGAGCTGTCTCAGACCGAGACAGCTGAGCTCCACACCCCAGAGTGCTGTTCCACACCACACCTATCTCCCTTGGCATTGGTCGCCAGAGGCTCTGCCCTGCTCGACTGAGGACTTCTTCTGCCCTGCTGCCCACCTGGCTCAGGAGATCCTTCCTTGTAAGATGCTGATGATTCTCTTGCCCCCGTGCTGTCTTCCGGACCTGCAGACTGAGATTCTGGGACTCAAATTTGTTATTACCCATTGATGGCAGTGTGTATATGTGTATGTTATATTTCTCTTAGATTGTTAGTGTGGTATGGTATTGATGTATGTTGATGTTCTACTTTGAGTGCACCTGAATTCAATGAAAGCTGAGTGAGAAGCATAGTTATCTTGTGTGACTCTTGTCTATTCCTTGGTGCCAGGCTGCTCAGCGGGCAGCTACCAGAGCAGTTGCCCAGCTGACTTAGAGGAAAGACTATATTGCAACACAAGCTCACAACATTTAGCATAGTTGGCACCAACGAATGCGAGAGTAACTAACAAAACATATCTTTAAGGCTGAAAGAAAGGAAGCTGAACTGTTAAAAAACTTGTCCAAGTATAGTTGGTTAAGATGGCAGGTTGAATTAGCATACACTGAAATTATATAAGGTAGCTACCGAACTCTTATGAAAATGTTAGCCCTGGGACGGAAACTTTAGAAAGGCCTGACTCTTAAGAGGAGACCAAAAACTGTCCTGTTAGCGGTGTCTCAGGTATGAGACTGAGGTGCTGGTCTATAAGAAACTGCCTGTATAAGCCATTGTGGATATATCGATAGATCTCACTGGTCCAAGTAGTTTGGAACTGCTCATAAATAGAGCCTATGAAAAAGAAGTGCTGGCACTGCTTCTGTAGACATTGTCCCAGGTAGATATTGATAGGCAAGAATTTAGCATGCAGAATTATACAGAGAAGCAAGTCAGCTGACAATGTTAAGGTTACTTTTGATGATGACCTTAAACCTAAAAATCTTGATCCAGAGGATCCCGTAGAATATGACAACCCATGGGATGATTTATATGCTGCAGGGTCAGTAGTTTTAAGAAAGCAAATAATAGACTATAGTCATGGACAAGGAAGCCCACAATACACAGAGGAAGACAGAAAATACGCCAGGCAGAAACTGCAGAATATGAGAGTAGATTTTCAGCAAAAGGACATGACAGATGTAGATTTGCTAGCTATGATTTGGGACAAAAAACCCAATTCTGTTTTACAGGACCAGAAATGAGACGGATTTCAGGCATCTCACAACTAAACGCGGTTAACACAGCATCCCTGGAGCTAACACATGGGGGCCAAATCGAACTCGCACACAGGGGGACTGGAGAGTAAGGGCACAGAGAGCAGCCCACCCCAAAGTCGACATTACAGCACATGGAGATCACATGAAATGGATAGACCTGAAACGGGCAATTAACATCCCTAGAAAATTGATGACTTTTCCTCTGGTTTATGGCAGGGCAGGAATAAATATGCCTTTGCAGGTACCAGCAGCACAGGGCATGAAAAAGGTACCAGCTGCCTTAAAAATACCATATGTGCAGGCGAAGGCCCAGGCCAGGATGTCAGAGGACATACAGAATATATTTTAGTTATCATCTGAATTGAATGGCCACCCTAAATTCACATTTAATGTCAAAATATATAAAAATAGATCAGGACCCCCAAGGTGGAATAATACTCCAAGGTAGAACTTTAGCCAATGGGAGAACAATAGCAAATATTGGTAGCCACCCCAAAGTAGAAACTGGCAACAGCCAGGTAGGAAATATCAGCCTCAGCCTATGAGGAAAACTTGGATTCCTCGTAGAAACTGGCAACAAAATACATTTGTACCCAGAAATGGTAACGCAGGTCAGAACGTTCAGCCCAGGCAAGGCAACGTGAAACAAATGCAAGGACAGGCCAGGAAATTTGCTCAAAACTTCTTTTCAAAAAACAGTCAATCCTGGGCTCCTGCCTGGGGCCACAGATATTAAATAATAGGGCTTATATTAAGCTTAAAATCCTTGTAAATAGTCAGGAAAAGGTAGTTGAATTTCTTATAGACATGGGATCCCAAATAACTTTAGTTAAAGAAGATTTTAAAACAGAAAAAGGATTTCCTATTAATGTAGAAGGACTAGGTGCTAAAATTACACTATGCTTTGCTATTAAATTCTTTATTCTCAGATATAATTTAGAGCCTTTAGAAGTAAGAGGATATATAGCACCTACTGTTGAAAATATATTAGGAATGAGTAATTTACCAATTTCATTAGGAAATGTTATTTCATATAAAACCCTTAAAGTATATAAAGTAAACTTAGCACAGGTAAAAATAAAACCAATTGTGCTTCCTAAACCCTCCAAAGCTACATATTCTAAACAATATCCCCACAGGGAGGACAGAAAGAAATAAGAAAAAACACAGGAACTTTGAAGAGAAGATATCATAGAAAAAGGGAGATCTCATCTTTATAACAGCCTTGTATGGCCAGTTCTTAAGCCCAATACCCAGTATAAATTAACTATAGATTATAGAAATCTTAATATTTTCACCTAAAATGAATGGAGTCCTGCCAGAGGCTGAGGAGAAGTGATAAATATAATTACAGCCAGAAACTCTTAAGTATTTTTTCGTTCTCTACTTGTCAGACATGTTCTTTGCTATACCTATTGCACAAAAATCCAGGGAATACACTACATTTAGTTGGGGAAGCACAAAGTACCAGTTTAAAAGGCTGCTACAGGGATAGTTAAATAGTCCAGTTAGAGCTCATACATTATTAACCTCACAAATAGATGTCACAACATTTAATTTCTTAATCATCTCTTACATAGATGATATCACCATGATGCATGGTGATCTGGGGCTCTAGAGGAAGGAAGAAGATAAACTAATTGAGGAACTTAGGGCCAAAGGGTAGATAATTAATAGGGAAAAGACCCACGGCCCAGATACATTAGTGAAATTTTTAGGAATACAGTGGTCATCTGAAGGCAGAAAGGTTTCAAATTCAGCAATAGATAAAATAACAGCACTGAAAGAGCCTACTAATTAAACTGAGGTGCAGCTTTTAACTAGACTCTTTGGCTATTGGAGACAACGTATTCCTTACATGAGACACATGCTTAGACCTATGTACGATGTCACTAGAAAAGCTTCTGGTTGTGAATGGGGTGAATCCCAAAAACAGGGTTTCAAATTGCTGAAGGAGTATATTCTGACATTCTAGCAATTAAGTTATCTTAAAAAGGGTGATCAAATCAGATTGGATTTAACACACTCTAATGACTATGGCACTTGGGCCCTGTGGACCAAAGCAGCCAAGATAAATTATGTAAACCTGCTGGTTTCTGGACCAAACACTTTCCATATGCCTTAAGCAAATATTCTAATTTAGAAAAATTGATATGGCTTCTTTTTGAAGCACTAAAAGCTACTGAGCCTCTCACTGGTAACACCCTAATAATCATAAGATCTGAAACACCAGTGTTGCCCTGGGCCCAACTCAGTCCTGAAGAAGTGGCGGGAGTAACGCTGAACCAGAAGGTCCTGACATGGAAGTGGCACATCCAGAGTAGGGATGTGACTGCTAAAGGACAACCAAGCTTCCTCACAGAGGAAATTCACCAAGCAGAGATAGGCTTGCCGGAAATAATTCCGAGGGAGGAGCAAATCCATGCCCCCATAGGGAAATAGGGCCCCTCCTGGTCTGACTCTCTGCCTAATTCCTGGTTTACAGACGGCTCCTCAGTCACTGAAAGTGGACTTGGCAAATGGACAGCAATAGCTTTCAGGCCCGGAGACACCAAAACACTGAAGGTCACTGGTAGGTCAAAATCAGCACAACATGCTGAACTTAACTGCAGTAGTGTTGGCAGTGAGACACTCATTAGGGGAAAAGCAAAAAGTTATTTATATCTTTAAGATTCATGGACAGTAGCAAATGGTATTACAATTTCATCTCAGAAATGGGCAAAAACAGACTTTCAAATTAATGGCCAGGAGGTCTGGTCCAGAGACTACTGGTTAGAACTATTTGAAGCCAGTAAGACAGTTAACATGTCACTCATGTCTCTGTGCATCAAAAAGATGACTCAGAGGAGGCCATCTTTAATAACATAGCAGATATATTAACAAGGGTGAAGGCACCCAAAAGGGAGCTCCCCAAAGGCAAAGAAAATTGCCTCCTTAATTTGAGGACTATGAGGTCTATCCAGCCAAAGTACCCCAATAACTATAATTAAAAGGGACAATGAATATTCAATTAAAACAGATGAAGTGTGGAGAATTACCACCAGAAGCAATCATAGGACTCCACAAAGAATTAGGACACTTAGGTACGTGTGCATTGTATAGTTGGCATGAGAAAAGAAATCTAAAGCTTCCATGGCAAAAGCTCAGGAAAGCTGTGCAAGGCTGCGAGGAATGCAAACAGTTTAGTGACCAATACAGAAGGAAGTTACCATCAGACACCTATAGGCCAAATGCATTTAACTTTATGTGACAAATTGATTTTATTGGGCCTATGGAGACAGGTTTTCAAAAGAAATATGCTGGTACCACGGTAAATATACACTCAAGAATAGGCATAGCTCTAGCCTGCATGAACCCTGATGGAAAGGCACCCATACAAACCCCAGCTAGATGGTGCAGCCACTACGGGGCACCTAGAATTATAGAAAGTGGCCAAGGATCAAGCCTTATAGCTGGTAAGGTACAAAAGTTAGCACAAAGATTAGATATACAATGGAACTTTCACTTGGCCTATAATCCAATGGCCTCAGGGAACATAGAGAGGTTTAATGGGCTGATAAAGAGAGAACTGAAGACATAGATAAGAAAACCACACTGCAAGAAACCTTAGATTGGGCAGCATTCAATTTAAATCAAAGAGACAGGCCATGGAGATCAATGCCACATGAGGTTTTAACACAACCCTCTACTCAGATTAACATAGAGAAGGAGCAGAAAAAGAAGAAATTCCCACATAAAATTACAGTTAGAGGTTGTAAGGGAAATCTATCTCCACAGGAAATAATTGCAGATGGGGATGGAAATACCTAATGGACTACTGGAGGGAGAGGACAACTCCAGCTACACAAGATGGAACAAATCTCACCCTGATAAGGAATTCCTCTGGTTAGGATACACTGTTGTTTGTACTTTCTTGCTCATAACTGTAACTTTCTTGTGCTTAGGAATACTAGATATACCTATCCAAGCACAACTCTTGATAGCATCAATAGTAGTCCTAGTGGGCCCAATAGGGGCAGCCACAGGATATGTCCTGTCACAAAAGTTTGACCATGGAAGGAGACTTGAACCCATTCATATCTTTGAGGTTCCTTCATGGGAAGTTCCTCCACCATATGATAGGGAGAACATGGTGTAATCTTATGCTGAAAAGAGGGCATAAAAACTGTAGCTATAGATGCTGCATTTGTGATAGCCTGAATTTAAAATGGCTACAGCCAAGAGCATTTACTCTTGATAAAATATTACAAAAACAGACAACTTTGCAATCCATGTCTTACATAATAGAGCATATTTTAAATTGCCCAATGCCAGGTTATCTGAAAGGACATTATAAGGTAAACAGTCAGATCATATGGACTTAATACAATCTAGGAATTGTGGTCAAGACCAGGTCCATATTGATTAAAAGAAAATATGACCTATGGTCACTATGCTAGGCAGAAATGTTAAAATCTTTTGAAAACTTAAACTCATCATATAAACACAGAAGAGAAAAAGGCAATGTGTGTAGGCACAAGAAGGGCGGACATTCAACCTCAGGATTTATTAACTTCTCAGAATATGAAAGGGAGGTCAGATGAGCTAGGGAAAAAGTAGATGCATATCTACTCCAGATGGAGGGAAGGAGAAGGGAAATGATAGAAGCAGACAAAGGAGAACGAAATGGTCAGAAAATGGGCTAATGGCTTACTGAGAGGAGATATATTAAACATATTAAATGAGCTCAATAATTAACTTACAGAGACAAAATGTGTCTACCAAGGATAATCACCATACCTCCTTTGATTGTCATCTACTTACTCTGTATCTACATTGGAATTTCCCCAGCTGAACATTATACTATCTGTGAAAGCCAAGGGTGCAACAAAAACAGCACTAAGGCGGAATATAAACTAGTACCAATTACACCCTTTGTCTATTAAAAACTCTCTTTTTCCCAAGGCGAAACCCAGTAGAGTCAGTGGAATGGACCAACAGACCCAACCTTGTGAGTCCTACAAGAGATTACTCCCCTGAGTTAATGAGCTGGATTTTCACAATATTTGATGGAATTCAGACCCTCACTGAATGAGGGGATGAAGAATTTAATATAGATTTTAGTTGGCTTTTAGCATATAGAGCATTGTGTGTGAATAGACTACTAGCACCCCATGAGTTACCAATTCCCCACCCTAGAACTCATCAGCTATTAGCAGAGCGGTGTGACTGAGATGAAAATTAAAGATGTATATTGTTTGAAAATGCAGTTTAACCCTTTCATGTGTTAGCCTGATGGCGTACAAAAATAGTCAGGCAAGTACTATCCATATACCTAGAACCATAGAGCCCAACAGACCACCAATACAAAAGTTTACAAAATCACAAATCCCAGGACTATGGGTTAAAATAACTGCTTGGCAAATCTATAATAAATAACTTCAATAAATTATATGTTAGAAATGCTACAGATGTGTGAAGAGAGTTAACTAGATATAGATCCTATTGTTCTTTAACTACCTATCCTGAAACTTGTAGACAAATAATTAAAACAAGATGGCAAACAGCCAAGGGGTGGAGAAAATTTTATGGAATATTACATACTAATCTTATGACTTGCATGACTGACATGGCTAGCTGCTATGACACTTCCCTATGTCCATTGAATAAGGATTTCCAAATTATAGTAGGACAGTGGTCAGCCTACATCACAACCTTGAATAGAGGAGAGCAAGATACAGAAGCAGTGCCAATAGGAAGTATAGACTTACTCCAGCCATTTACTGCACCAGAAAATATGGCCTGCCTACAGGCAATCATGCAGTCACAGAAAAGCTTTACAGGAATCTGGTATGAATTCTGGTATAACCCAGGTGAGGAAGGACTGGACCCTAGTGATTCTGACGAACATAGTGAACATGAGTATGAAGAGAGTCCTACCAGTGATACTACTGTTACTACTACAAAACTGTCAATCATGAAACTTTGGGATAAGCCCTATTATTTTAGTCCATTGCTTTCAGGCCCAAAGATGCCTTGGGGATACCCAGGAAAATATAATGTAATATCAAAGAAAAATAATATAACCTGTTACACATATAGATGAAAGGATTTCCAAATTTTCCTCACTTTGGTAACTTTTGCACCGTAAGTTGCAATAGAGATGAAGAAATTCACAGAGATCTCACAAAACCCCTATCTAAACACGACAGCACACACATCCACAGAAACAAATGCACAGGACTAGAAAAGGGACCAAAATCACACACCAAAACAAAGAGACTGTATGATGGATTGCTAAGTAGGAAAACACAATATACTAACTAGCAAGGATTATCTGACTCCTGAGAAATATTTTGAAAGATCTAGCAATAGATGGTCACCAAGTGAATTAGATTGGAGGAATAGAATGCATCCAGATGTTTTACACAGAGACATGACACCCCAACCATACAGTGTATAAACACACACAAATACCATCTGTAACCAGGTAAGATACACATGCATGCTAGGAGTAGTTGGCAATTTTACAGGTGGACTGTATAAAAAAATTCAGAAAACTTTAGAATTCAAAAAGATATTACCATGCTTTAAAATAAATTATACATCAAACTTAGTACAGCCCAGTTATAAAGGAAAACTACAAGACACATACACAACAATCCCTAGGACAATTATCCCTATGCCCAAAATGAAATGACTAGACTATTTTAAAATAGTAATCTAAATGCCTTTGGTAAAGTAGAGAGCTTGGCCAATGTATACCTTATAGTTGATAATGATGATAGCTCAATATGTAACCTGTCCACTAATTCTGGACAGGGAGCAAAAAAATGGTAACTGGGGAGAGTATATTAATATAACTGATATTACCCCGTTCTTTATAAATGGCACTGAAAATGCATGAGAGTATACTATCATAGACTCTAATACTACTACACAGTAGAACGTATCTGTACAATGTTTGCATGAGAGGATTGTGAGGCACAGAATAATGGTAAATGGGTATGGGACAATAGAATAACTTGGGCACCGCCATTTAATACAAATATAATCATCTACACATTATGCCATAATTTGACTAACTGCACAGATGGCAAAAAGCCCCAAATAGATTCAAATATGAGAATTGGATTAAAGCTCCATTCACTAACAAACCAGTTAGACGTGCTGAGGATCAAGCTAGAGACAGACTAGGACAAAACATATGGATAGTCTGTGGTCATTTTCAAGAGGATCATGAGGCAATCCAAATGTCATCCTTGGTCAGTGGACTATGGATACCCTAAACCTCACAATTTAACATATCAGATATATTTGATTGGACCAAAATTAAGTTATACTATGATGTGGATGGTGATATACCTAGAAGATACTTTAATGATACATATGACATGAGAGGACAAACATATATTGCAAACTGGACATCAATAGGAATCACATACACACACTTAGGATTAACACTAGCATTTTGCCCTAGGGAAGATAAGGATGATATGTTTTTCTTCTTTGAAAACACATCACAAGCCATACAACATACAAAAAAATACCACTGGTGGCAAACGCTGGGAGAAGATACACATGACTTACATCAGGTAGATGTATCACTAGAACCATACCACTTTACAATGCTACAACCCATAGCAGGAGATTGGGCGATGCTAGATTTGGTAACACAACATCCAGTGAGAAACCATGCACCCTTATATACCAATTTACCTATCTTTGTTAAGTCATTCTCCTTTCAATCTTGCTGTGTTCCAG
Source organism: Macrotus californicus (assembly GCA_007922815.1). Taxonomy (NCBI): domain Eukaryota; kingdom Metazoa; phylum Chordata; class Mammalia; order Chiroptera; family Phyllostomidae; genus Macrotus; species Macrotus californicus. Next base: position 10,174 of record VMDR010018767.1, read on the forward strand.
ATCATAGCCCTAGACCATGCATAGTACAGAGGGGATGCTATAACAGCACCATATGTCTTAGAACATTGGAAGCCAGCATGGACCAGAGGGATCATGAGACCAAAACCTAAAATTACAAAAGAAATCAGCCCATCACCAGATAGAAGGTACCCAGTAAGAATACTATACAGACCTAAAGTAACTAAACTAGAAGTAACCTTTAATACAGAACAATTTAAGGTTACTAATCTCATACCACAATGTAAAGCAATATAAGAATTGAAATATCAAATTTCTTTGCTAAATGAACTACCAAGTTCAAGTCAACCAGGAAGGAAGCTATTATAGTTGGGACTCGCAATAGGTCTAGCAGCAAATTTTATCTGGTCAGGAATACAGGAAGAAGAAATAATAGTATTAATATCACAACTATTCTCAGCAGAAAAGAAAAATTACCAACATATTAAAGAAATTCAGGGTGATATAGGTATGACAATGCCTGCAATGAGAGAAATCAAACAAACGTTAGATCAATTCCAGGACTACTGTATAAAAATGAAACAGCAGGATTACTAAACAAGACTGATATATTACAAACTAATCTCTTAATTTTAAGGGCAGAAGTACTGAACAACAAAATCCATTTAAAATATGAAAGTTTATACTCGCTACTACAGTTATCAGTAGAAAGCTTAAGAGAATTGATCACTTTTGGTAAATCACCAGACTTATACTACACAGACCAAGCTTATATTAGCCAGGACAGGTCAGAGACATTGGGATGCTCTTTGGGGGCCACGCATACTACACTTACTAAGCATACAAGACACTGATTCAGTAATAGCTTACCCAGTAATGTGAGCACAAAGAACTAAACTTCACACAACGTTAGGAGACATTCTATATCTAGATGGACACTACATTGATAGAAATACACTATAAATATCAGAAAATATTTATTACATATTCACATCAATCTAGCCTTCATTTTTTATTTAGATGTGGTAGAAACATGCAAGACATAATATTATACACAACAATGTTGAACACTCTGACCTGCTTAGACGACCATACACTAACTGTTGAAGTCACAAAACCAAGACAGATTTTGATATGCTAACCTCCAGATGCTATTTCCTACAAAATAATAGTAGCGTCTCTAACTCATCCATTCTATCATATGAAAAGCTTGAATTAAGTTATATTTACCTGCAACAGTGAAAGACCACATAGATAATATCACTTACATAGATTCCTCACACATTACTAACACTTTAAGCCAGAATGCGCATATACTAGAAAGAAAAAGGAATGACATTTTCAAACATATAAAATCTCTAAAAATTCATGAACAGACTTTGGGAAAAGTGGTATACACAGTCAGTAAGGGACTGTCTTCAGAAGAAACTGCCATGGCACTTAAAACATGTTCACCATAGGGACTCATTATGAAGCCTTGCACTTAGAAATGTGCTCAGACTCGGGCTGATTTTGATCCTTTTGCAGTAGTTACAAACTCAATCTCCCACCTCTTAACCAATTTATAGAGTGATACTAAGGAACTTATATTAAATATCTTAGTATTTATAACAGCAATTCTATGTGTTTAGCATTTTCTAAAATGGCTCTGAACAACTAAATGTAAAAACGGAAAATAATGTTTTTGTGTGGATTGCAACTTATAAAATGTTACAAAATGTATGTTAAAATCTGTAACAAAAATTACTCAGCTTAAAATTTTTGATGATACATTTGTCAATGCACAAAGATCTACAGTGGACTTACCAAGGCAAAATTATTATAGCTTGGGCAAGATTTGAAAATACCTAAGTAAAAAATTATGTTACAAAACTTGCCCAAGATGTTAGTAGTGCCTCCATAGCATGTTGGGATCCCTTCTGCATAATTCAGTCTTACTATAATTTCTCTATTAGTCTTAATCCTGCACCAAGTGGAACTTTAGCAATATTATATACTCAAAAATGTAAACATGTTATTGTGTATTAATATTCATTGTTAAGATATGAACAAGTTGTGACCAAATTATTTTAAAAATACGATAGCATTAAGATGATTTTTTCAGTGATTGCCACAACTCTCTTTTCTTTATCATTGTGGGAATCAAGGGGTGGAATGTGGGGAGCAGGACCAATAAAATGGCATTGATGCAATCAAAATAGCATAAAGTATCTAAAACAAAGTAGAGTCACTCATGTCAACCAAGATGGCTGTCAGTCAGCCATGACACTTTGGTTCAAGAGGGAAACTACCTAAGTCATTCCAGACACATCTTGCAAGGAGACACACATAAGATACCTGTACATGTGACGAGAACATCCATGTCCATAGAGCAGGTGGGACTACCTATAGATAGGCTCCTGGGGAAAGTGCCCACTTGCTGTTGGGAACGGCCTTGCCTGGTTTCAGAAGCTGTAACCCCCATGGCTAAGGCTGAGTAAAGAGATCTTGGACCATAAGCCACTAAGGAGACAAAGCTTGTCTCCCTGGCAGAGGCTGGCGCCCCTGTCCCCTTTCACCTCACCCTGCTTGGCCCCGGGAAGATGACCATTTAGCCAACGATGGGCAAGATTCCTCAAGGGAGGTTCGACCTAAGACAGGCCTGGTCAAAAAGAGGCCCTCAGGGAAGGACTTGGGGGGGCTATAGAAAAAAGGGGTGATGCCCCTCAGCTTTGACATAACCTGAGTCCTCATTCTGTCTGCAAGGAAGTCTCCTAATCTCTTGGCTGCCTTACTTCCCCTGCCTGACTTAAGCCTGAAACAATGCTGGAGGTAGGTGTGGCCTTGTGCTGGAAAGGGCGATTCCCCTGGGCGATCAGGCCTAAGAAAGAATGCGTCAAGTCCTATGAAACCTGCTGTGTTTATACCCTCAATTTAAATGATAAGGGTCCAAGCATAGAAGGAGTTTGTTTCCCCAAAGTTTTATGGTCCTTTAGCTATCTGACCCTGACTCAGAATAAGCCCTCATAGTTCTTTGAATGTTATCTATTGTTTGATCGTTACTGCCTGACAGTGATTGATGAGCTTTATGTATCTGCCCTGTATTCCTATGCAAATTAAAGCCAGTAAAAGCCCATTGAGGAAAAGTCCTAGCCCTTCTCCTCTGAGAGATCGAGATCCGCCACCTTTCCTCCCTAAGCAGATCCTGTCTTGGTAGATTTATTCTCATCCGTGGTGGACGTGGTGGACGGGGTGAGGGGGGGCCTGCGGGCAGAGCCCCCCTCACACAACTTGCCATCAGGGTGCTAAGACACTTACAAGAGACCCAGAAGGGTCGTACACCGCGCTCAAGGGTGTGACTGAGGTAGGTTTCAAACAACGGCTGAGAGCCGAGCTCCACGCACCAGAGTGCTGCTCCACGCCATGCTCATCTCCCATGGCGTTGGCTGCCAGAGGCTCTGCCCTGCCCGACTGAGGTTCTTCGTCTGCCCTGCTGCCCACCTGGGTCTGGAGATCCTTCCTTGCAAGACACTAACAACTCCCTTGCCTCCTGTGCCGTCTCTTGGACCTACAGATTGAGACTCTGGGACTCGGATTCTTCATCCCCTGTTGATTGCTCTGTGTGTTATATTTCTCTTAGATTGTTAGGGTGTAGTAGGATATTAATGTATGTTGGTGTTCCAATTTGAGTGCACCTGTATTCAATAAAAGCTGAGTGAGAAGCATAGTTATCTGGTATGGCTCTTGTCTATTCCTTGGTGCCGGGTTGCTCAGCAGGCAGCTAGGGGAGTAGCTGCCTGGTTAACTTATAAGAAAGACTATGTCACAAACATAAGCTTAAGACATAGACAAAGGAGCAGAGACAGAAATCTGCTGGAGGTGGCATAACTTCTGGAGGTGGACACCCCTTCAGGTCTGGAGCAACCTCCTGGTCTGCCCCTGCATTGGGCTCCTTGGGATGTACAACAGATGTTGAAGCAGGAGCCGGCTCTGCCTGCCAGGCTCATGCTGGAGTTGCAAGAAGAGAAAGATCACCCACATGCCTGCATTTCAATGTATCCCCCAAAGACAACACAGAGCATTCCAGAGAGGCCAACCCAGGACCCATTCTACAGTGTCCACCACGCAAACAGACCAGCAGATGGGTGGTCTGAGGCTGGCCTTCACTCCTGGCTGCCTCTGTGGGTGCTCCATGTGTGTTTGGCACCCACCTATCCCCATAAGCTCATATGCATCTCCACCTCCATCCCATCCTCACGTCTACCACCTTCTTATCCTTGGGCTCTGCTTCCATGGGCTCCAGGTCTTCCGGCCCCATCCATTTAACATGGACACGGTACTTCAGGTTGGAATTGGAAATCCTGAGATGCTTGGGGAGCCTGGGCAGCTTCAAGGATGGAGTCTTTCTCTGACCATCCAGGGGATCCAGTTCCCCAGACTCCAGGTGCCCACAGTTACCTCTGTCCTTCTCTGGTCCCCAGTGTTGTGGCGCACCTGCCCCTCACTGGTATAGTTGGGGCAGGGGTCTTTGTCAACCAGCTGCTATCCCTAGATGTCCTGGGTTGAGCTCTGCAATGGCAGTGACCAGCTGCCAGTCTGGAGGCCTCAATCCAACCTTAGTCTCTGCTGCTTCTGTCCACTGGACCTTCTGCTCTAGGATCAGGCCCAGCTTTGTATTTGCCTGGACATCCAAGCAAAGGAAATGAGAGTCACCTCCAGGGCTCAGGATAAACCTCAGGGCTGGCTGCTCAGGTGGGCTCAGAGTGGTGGCCTGGCCCCAGCAAAACCTCCCTGGGCCTCCCTGTGTTATCTTTGGGGCCCGTCTTAAAACAGACCACAGGCGTCTGGGCTGAGAACAGGCTCAGCAGAGGCCCTGGCAGAATGTACTATCCCTGCTGCCTCTTTTGAGGACACGGCCTCCAGACACAGGCAGACAGCAGGGAAACATCCTTCTCCTGCTAATGTCTTTAGCCAAATGAGCCAAGTAGGGGCAGTTTTAGAATGTGGCTGCCTGGTTACCATGGTTCCAAGTTCTATTGGGCTCTATTGTGAGGTCCCCTAATCTTAGCTCACTTGGACTGTGACATTAGCACTGAAGGGATATTTTCTTGCTGTCTTCTGTGTCCGGAGGCCATGGCCTTGAAAGAGGTAGAGGTTACAGTATGTTTTACGCAGGCCGTCCAGATGCCTGTGGCCCTTTTACAGTGGGACCCAGAGGTAACACAGGGAGGCCCAGGGAGGTTTTGTTGGGGCCAGACCATTACTCTGATGCCACTTGAGCATCTCTGTGTCCCCTCCCTGTTTTGTGGGTCAGTGGAGGGTGGGGAGGGTGCAAGGATTTTCTCATTTCACAACTCCAGTACAAGTTCAGGAGGCAGAGCCAGCTCCTGCTTCAACATCCATCTTACTTCCCAAGGAGCCTGATTCAGGGGCAGACCAGGAGGCTGCTCCAGACTTCAAGGAGGGTCTACTGCCAATCATCATGCCACCTCTAGCAGCCGCTCCAGCCACAGCTCTAGAGCCAGGCCCAGACTGCAGCATCTTCTGACCTGATTGAGGCCCCACCACCCCTGCCTGTGGAGCCCTCCCTGGAGCCTGCCTTCTCCTGCCACAGAGAAGGAGTTGCCTCAGGGAAAACGCATCAGGGCCAGCTCTAGAGCTGCCTGTTGAACCTGCTCTACCTCTTCCATAAGAATTTGTTTTTACCCTCACTCTTTGACCTTTTCCTTTTATTTTCTTTTATTGTTATGCTTTTCTCTATGGCATGATTCAGTATTTCATCTTTTCATTTTTATTATTTCAGGGTTTGGGGGAGGTTTATCTTTTTTCTTTTTATCCTTCATTTTTTCCACGGTGTGATTCATTTAAGTAATAAATAAGTGTTACTGCTTAGATTGTAAGTTGTGCCATTCCTGAGCATGACACATTCCTGATGCTGTGCGAGCATCACCACTGTCTAGTAGCAGGATGTTCCATCACCTTGAGAAGAAACCCTGCGCCAGAAGAACTCACTCCCCACTCCTGCCTCTGGCCACCACCCCTGATGTGATTTTTGTCTCTGTTCCTTCACCTATTCTGGATGTTTCCTATAACTGGAACCTTACAATGGGTACCTTTTTGTGTCTTCTTATATATTTTTGTTTGATTTTATCTGAAATAGCATTTTTGTTGTTTGAAAGGGAAATCCAAGGTCGATTAGAGATCAGATTTCTTTTTTTAAAGGCTCTTTTAGTAAGTGTGTGCGCTTCATCTGGTGATAGAGACCACTGTACTAAGTGTGACCCCAGGGTCTGAAGCTAGTCAGGCAATGGCTGGCTCTTCCTATGTCCAAAACAGAAATGAGAAAAATGCAGAAATCTGGAAAGACAAACCACAAGCTGGAAAGCATTCCTCACAGAAACCCAAGGCCAGAGAAAGGTTTAACATCCCTGTGATGGAGAAAACTCTTGAAAGTTGGTGTTTTCTAAAGGGACAAGTGGCAAACACATGCACTTCCAATGAGAGGCAAGGCACAGACCACTACATGTCAGAGATGCCCAACGGCCCTGACAGGGACACATGCATCACAAACACTGGGAGAGAGAGCACTGTCACCATCAGACTGGCACACTTCTTAGTCTGGTGGCGACCAGCCCTGAGGACAAAGTGAGGAAGCAGAGGCCCCAGCAGATCCTCTAGGGAGAAAGGGAGAAAGGCCCCTCCTGTGGGAGAACACTGCACATGATCCCTCCAAGTCTCACAGGCACACACCTTCACCTGGCACTGCTCATCCTAGGAGGTTACAAAATTCTCATAAAATTTTTCAAAGATGTGTTTTCTAAACTACACATCAGAGCACTGATGAGATAGCTGACAACTGGAAAAAAAATGGTGCCCATGGAGAGGGAATGGAATCCACCAATCCTGGTCCACCTGGACAAGGGAAGCTGAGCAGCTGCTAAAGTGAGTGCAGGGGTCTTAAGTGCCAACAGATAAAGATTCAGGGGTCCTTTCATGTGAGACATTCAGGATCCCACCTCTTAGGCCACATACATGTGATTTCAAAAGACAGATACATATATGTTAAAATGACATGATACTGTATATAGAGAATCCTAAAGATTCCATTAAACAACTGCTAGTACTGATAACTGAATTTAGTAAAGTAGCAGGAAACAAAATAAATATGCATAAGTCAGTTGCATTTTTATTCACCAATAATGAACTATCAGAAATGGAACCCTGGAAAAGCATACCATTTATAATGTATTGAAAAAAATAAAATACCTAGGAATAAATTTAAATAATAATGTAAAAGACTTGTACTCAGAAATTTATAGATACTTAAGAAAGAAATTGAAGAAGATACAAATAAGTGAAAAATATACCGTGTTCATGGATAGGAAGAGTTAACATCATTCAAATGTCCATTCTACTCAAGCCAATCTGTATATTCAACACATTCTACAAGATACCAATGGCATTATTCACAGAATTAGAATATCAGAATTTCTGAGTCATAAACTTAGAAATAGCCTATCTGGGTAGTTCTGATATTGTCTTCAAGGAAGTTATAGTTGTGATGTCAACCAGTCATTCATTGGAGGGCATGACTGGGGCTTATGAAACTTTGATGGTATTTAAAAAAGTGAGTTCCTTGACACATGGTTCTCTGCATGGGGCTGTTTGAGTGTTCTCACAAACTAGCAGCCAGATTCCTCTGGAGCCAGTGATCTAAGAAACACCAAGAAAGAAGCCATAGTGCTTTTTATAACTTAGAAGCCTCATACTGTTTTTGCCATATTTATTAGAAATGAGCTACTGAGTCCAGCTCACGCCCAAGGGGAGGGGAATTAGGATAGACTTTTTGAAGGGAGTACTGGTAGAAAGTTTGTGGATATATTTTAAAACCATAACACAAGGCAAGCTATTCATAAAATTCATCTATAAGGCAATATTTTGGGATTTTAGCAATCTGCTCTGTGAAAGGATAATTCCTATCATGTGCACTGTTAGCTGAAATTTGGTTTGAAGTTAAACCAAACCACTTTCATACAAGTAATACATATATAAGAAATAAGCTTTAGATAACTTTTTTGTTTGTTCATCAGTGAGAATTTGTGCCACAGAGGATTTTTGTTTGTTTAGTGAACGATCACTTTATGTACTAAAGTATAGATTGTCTTGGAATTAGTACTGGCTGTTACACCAGTTAGGTGTGTAGAAAGAAAGGGCATCACTATACACACTTCCTTTCTAGAAGGAAGAAGAAAGGTTGCCCCTTATCACATGAATACAGGTGATGGTCAAACACATTACTTGTAATGTGTTTTTTTTAGTTTTAAGGGAAATAATGGCATTTTAAGTGCAATTTACAGATGTTGATTGCAAGTCTTTTCAGCTTTTTTGGCAAAGAAAATGGCAGCCATGTTAAATTGGGCTTTTCCAAAACACAAGACCACTTGATGTTAGGGAAAGTGGTGCTGACATGAATTTCTATTAAATGATGAATGACATTAAAACATTTTAATGAAGTTAAAATTCTGGCCACAATTGTTTCTCTAAGTGGCTTTCTCAAAGGCTATAATCCAGAATGAAAACACAATCATTAAGACTTAAGGTTCTGGAGTCAAATTTCCTGGGTTCAAAACCCAGTTGGACCACTCACAAGTTATATGGTTTTAGATGCTATATAATCTCTTTGTGATGCAATTTCATTATCAGTAAATAAAGTTCATAATAGTATCTACCTCAAAGAATCTTTCTAAGGTTTTGTGGGATAATCCCTATAAAA
>VMDR010018768.1:0-18883 GCA_007922815.1 Macrotus californicus
GAGAAATCAGCTGACAGTCTTATGGGAACTCCTTTGTAGGTTACTGTCTCCTTTTCTCTTGCTGCTTTTAAGATTCTCTCTTTATCTTTCATCTTGGGTTATGTAATTATGATGTGCCTGGGTGTGTTCCTCCTCGGGTCCAAGTTCTTTGGGACTCTGAGCTTCCTGGACTCCCTAGAAGTCTATTTCCTTTGCCAAATTGGGGAAGTTCTCCTTCATTATTTGTTCAAATAAGTTTTCAATTTCTTTCTCTCCCTCTTCTCCTTCTGGCACCCCTATGATTCGGTTGTTGGAACGTTTAAAGATGTCCTGGAAGTTCCTAAGCCTCTCTTCATTGTTTTGAATTCTTGTTTCTTCATTGTGTTCTGGTTGAATGTTTCTTTCTTCTGGTCCACACCATTGATTTGAGTTCCAGTTTCCTTCCCATCACTGTTGGTTCCCTGTATATTTTCCTTTATTTCACTTAGCATAACCTTCATTTGTTCATCTAATTTGCAACCAAGTTCAACCAATTCTGTGAGCATCCTGATTGCCAGTGTTTTGAACTCTGTATCTGATAAGTTGGCTATCTTTCGTCACTTAGTTGTATTTTTTTCTGGATCTTTGATCTGTTCTTTCATTTGGGCCATTTTTTTTTTTTCCCTCAGCATGCCTGTTACATGGTAAGGGGCAGAGCCTTAGGTGTTCACCAGGGCGGGGCAGCCACGGGGCAGTCGCTGTGTCGTGACGCTGTATGTGGGGTCTGAAAAGGAACAGTGGTGCTTACTCAGCTCTCTGCTGGTTTTCAGTCACTTCCCTGTAACACACAAGTAAATTGGGCCCTTCTGGTGCTGATTCCCAGGTGGATGGGCTTGTGTACATTATAGGACCCTGTGGGTCTCTCCAATGAGCTCTCTTGTGAGGCTGGGAGTTTCTCCTGCTGCCGCCACCTCAACCTCCACAGGTGTTTTCAATCAGAGGTTTGAGGCTTTATTTCCTGGTGCTGGAACTCTGGGTTACGTGGTCTGTCTCGCTCACCAGTTGTTCCTCCTGATTTATCCACCTGTGGGTGTGGGATGGTCCAGTCTGCCAGTTGCCACTTCACCTGGTCCGCCAGCCGCGCCTTGCCCGCCCCTTGCCCACCCCGGTCTGCCAGCCGCTGCCTTGCCGTGAGTCCTCTGTGCCCAGCTGCCCATCTCCGCCCCTCCTACCGGTCTGGGTGAGTGTTTCTTCTTTAACTCCTTGGTTGTCGAACTTCCATGCAGTTCGATTTTCTGTCAGTTCTGGTTGGTTTTTGTTTTTAAATTTGTTGTTGTCCTTCTTTTGGTTGTGTGAGGAGGCACAGTGTGTCTACCTACGCCTCCATCTTGGCCAGAAGTCTCTTAATCTACACTTTTTAATTTAATCCACAGTATTTCTCCATCACTGGACAATCAACAAAACAATAAGTGAAACTCAGATTTGGAGCATTTGCTAATTTATCCAGTGTAAATACCCACCCAGTCCAATGTCAAACTGCCCGTGTGAAATCGCTGAATACAGGGTTATGAAGGAAGGGGCGTGCCAGCAGACACAACAGATAGAAACAACATCAGGGACAAAAGTAATAGCAAAATGTTGCAAAATAATTAAAAAGTGGTAAGTTTTGAGTATTTATTACCTTTGTTTTGAATTTACTTATAAGTTCCTATCACCTTGTTTTTAATAATGACTGTGTTTAATAACCAGCTCACAGAATCCCTGAAATTTAACAGTCTGCTCTCTAGTGTTTCTTTGAGCTGGCTTGTAGCCCAGGAAGGATCCCGGTACAAATCTGTGAACCCCTCCCCCACTGCAAATTCTGCGGCGGCAGTGGCAGCATGAAGGAACAGTGGGCGCAAACATATGTTGTTTCTCTGAACCCCATCACTCTTGACATGCTGCCAGGGCTGCTCTAGCGTTATGGGACATTTCCCTAAACCACTCATCCTGGTTGTCAGGGCTGAGTTATCAATGTCCTCAGCACACTGCAAACTGTATTAGGACGTGGATGAGGATTTCAGTGGAATAAATGGTTTGGTTTTCTTCATTACATTTCATTCATTAAAATACTCCATTGGGTTTTTAAATGAGAATTTATTGTTGCTGGAGAAAAAAATTGTTATTCTGAAACTCCTTTTATTTTTTAAAGCCCAATCTGGAAAGATATTCATCAAAATGTTCATAATTATCTTAGATGGTGAGATTTTTTTCCTTTTCTTCTTGTGATTTTTTTGTAGCTTCCAAATTCTACAGTAAATGCATAACACTTTGGTAATAGGAAAAAATTGAGGCAAATCTTTGGCTATTTGATATTTAAAATTGCACTGGTGCTGTCCTTTAAAGACTAAAAGAATAAATAGCATTTCGGTGAAAGACTGCCCAAGGAAACAGACATCAATTGCTATGTTCAGTGTCATTTAAAAGCCAGATGTCCAGGAATTGGATATGGCCAATTATCAATTTCTACCCAGATGGAGTGTTTTCTTTTTTTCTGTCATTAGATGGAAAAGCACAGCATCTCTGGCTGCTTGCTTTATTACAGTCAGTCACTTTGGTTGGAAAGCTTTTTAATGAATAGGTGGAGCTTAGAAGAGCAATTTATTCTATCGAGAATGAAAGGCTGAATCAGGTACAAGAGACAGAAGAGAAAAGATTAAGATGTGTGATTGTTGAGATGATGAAAGCTTTTCATGCTTGCTGTTTGACCAATTCCAGCAGAGTTAGAGATGGAATTCATACCTTCTTACGTCTCTTTTCCTTTGTTACTCTATTGATGTGTGACAAACGACTCTAAGAGTTAGCAGCTCAACTCAAGAAATAGCTTTCATTTCAGAGTCTGTGTATCAGGTTTGGGAGTGTGGTTTAGCTGGCTGCCTGTGGCTCAAGGTCCCCCATGGATGTTGAACCAGCGGTGCATACCTGCAATACATCCTACTTGTTCATGTAAATTTTTAAATACATCATTGGGTTTGATTTACTAAAATTCTGTTCATGGTATTTGTATCTAAGTTTATGAGATATATTGGTCTCTAGTTTTCTTTACTTTATGATGTATACCTAGTTTTGGTATCAGAGTAATATTGGCCTTATAAAGTGAGTAGAGAAGTATTCCCTCTACTCTTCTCTGGAAGAGATTGTGTAAAATTGGTGCTAATTCTTCTCAAAATATTTGTGAGAGTTCTCCAGTGAAACCATCGGGAGATTTCTTTCTCCAGAGGATTTTAAAGACAAGTTCAATTTCTCTAATGGTTATAGCACTATTCTATTTCGTCTTGTTTGAGCTACAGTAGTAATTGGATCATTTCTCCTAAATTGTCGCATTTATAAGTATAAAGATACCTCTGGTATTCCCTTATTCTTCTTTAAAGGCTGTTCTTTTTGCAGGAGCTGTAATGCTACACTGTCTCATTACTGACATTGGTGATTTGTGTCTTCCCTCTTTTTATTTTGCCAGTCCTGCCAGAAGTCTGTTAAACAGCTTTTCTTTTGTTGGTATTTTCAAAAATTGTTTTCTTTTCCCATTTCACGGATTTCTGCTTTTATTTTTATTATTTCCTTCTTTCTGCTTGTTTTGGGTTTATTTTGCTCCTCTCTTTTCTAGTTTCTTGAAAAACTTAGATTATTGATTTGAGAACTTTTATAATGTAATCTATCCCTCTTTTTGGAAGTCATCAGTTAGTGAATAAATTTCCCTCTCAGCACTACTTTAGCTGCAACCTACACATTTTGATAGGTTGTATTTGCATTTTCATTCACTTCTGAATATTTTTTAAAAATTTTCTTGAAAGCTTCCTATTGACCAGGTATTATTTAAAAGTGTGTTAATTGCCAAATATTTAGAGTTTTCCTGTTGCCTTTCTCTCATTGATTTCTAATTAATTCTATAATGATCAGAGAACATACTCTGCATGATTTCAATTCTTTTAAATTTATTAATACTTGTTTTCTGGTCCAGCATGTAGTCTATTATGGGTGCTTGAAAAAAATATATACATTCTGCTGTTGTGGGTTTAGTGTTCTATAAATGTCATTTAGATCCTGTTTGTGAGTTGTGTTGTTCCGGTCTTCTTTATCTTTGCTCATTTTCTGGCCACTAGTTCTTCCAGTTGCTGAAAAGGGGATGTTGAAGTTCCCAATTACAATTTCAGAGATCCATGTTTTATGAAAGATCACTTTTGGAGTCTCTGTTTAAGAGAAAAATATAAAATTTGAATCTTTTCCTTCAACTTTATCTTCCATCCACAAGACTGCATCTGACCCCTTTTCCTGTGTTTGGGAAATTGCCCTCTTCATGAAGCAGAACCCTACCACACCATGGAAATCTAAAGACCGTCTACACATGTTCATGGCCTCCTTATCATTTAGAACTGTGATATGAAATGGGTTAGCCTCTAGCCCCATACAGCTATTGAGCTCTTGAAATGAAGCCAGAGCCACATGTTAAAATGATAATATTTTGGATATGTTGGGTTAAATAAAATATATTATGAAAATTAATTTCACTTTTTTCTTTAATTTTCTTGTTAAAGAAAATTGAGCTAGAGTGTTAACATATGACTGGATTGTGTCAATCACTTGACCCCAGACTTGGGACCAAATGCTAGTGCAGTAAAGTCACAGTGACCCTCTTTCTTCCTACTGAGAGTAGTGGCAGCGACAGTAACTGTATCTAGTGTGCAGGGGTGGCAGTGACATCATTCAGCATCTGGGTCCAGTGGGATTGGTGGTCCCGATTTTTGGTATCTGTATCCAGCAGTGGTTGTAGTGGTAGCATCTTGGGACCAAGTCTGGGCATAATGTTGAGTGTTGTTCCTAAAGATCCTGTAGGTATCCAATATCCTTCTAATTAATTCCTTTTTTGCTAAGGTTCTTCATGAAGTCTCCCTTCTCTACCCCAGTCCACAGTGATCCTTCCTGCTTTTGACATCAGTAATGAATCAAATCCAAACCACACATTTGGCACTTGGCTGGGCTAGTTATCTTATTATAGGAAAGAGCCTTTCTTCACAGCCAGACTGTAAAATTCTCCACAGCAGGAACCCTGTCTTTGGCAAAATTGTTTCTCAGTCGCTGTCAGGCTGTCTTGGTGACAGCATCTCTGGAGGAATACTCGTCAGCACTGCAGATCTCTGGGGCAGGCAGAGCAGCTGTCATCATCCCCGTCCATACAGATGAGGGAGCTTGGTCACAGGGCTTGAGTGACTGGTCTGAGGTCTTCAGCTTGTTTGCTGCTAACCTGGGACAGTGGCCCAGACTTCCTCACTGCCTACTCCCTTCTCCTTCCTCTACTGCAGGCCCTGTCATGTACATAAGATGGTGTATTATTTTCTAGGGCTGCTGTAACAAAGTGCCACAAACTGTGTGACTTGAAACAATGAAAATGTATTGTCTCATAGTTCGAAGTCTGCAAGTCTGAAACTGAGGTATTGGCAGGGCCATGATTCCTCTGAAACCTGTGGGGAAATCCTTGCTCCCTCTTCCTAAATTCTTGTGGTCTGCTGGCAGTCTTAGGTATTCCTTGGCTTGTAGCTGTGTAACTCCATCTCTGCCTTTGTCATCACATGGCTTTTTCCCTATGTGCTTCTTTCTTTATATGGCCATCTTCTTATAAGTTATGGGATCAGGGGTCCACTCCACTGTAGTATGTCCTCATTTAACTACTTACCTACGAGTTCTATGCAGGCTTTTGACAGGAGGTCTATTGCCACTACCCCCCATGTTATTCAAGGATCAACTGTACTTACATCTGCAATGACCCTATTTCCAAATATGTTTTTGTTGTTTGGTATGGGAGGTTAGGACTTTCACATAGCTTTTTTTTTGGCTGGGGTTTGGGGCATATTCAACCTATAACAGATAGTAAACATAAGAGAAGAGAACACCATAGAAAAGGGAGAAATTGTCTTGCTTACAGGATTTATTCCAAGGAAGAATTACACTGCAGTAGCGTAGAAGGTGGGGAGTCTTTTCAGGTATGTATTCCCACGTACTAACTTGGTTTGCATATACTAACCAGATCTTGTTGACAAGTGTGTTATCATGAGATATGTAGCACATCACTTCCCTCATCTAAGGACTGAATGGCCCCCCAATATATAAGATAGAAGCCCCATCCTTTCTAGTGTTCTCCCCAGCTATCTTGAGGCAGCTATCCTATTTAGAGGGAAATGATGGTGTGTAATTCTGATGAGTAAATGGGATATGATTGTTGTGGTGAGCCTGTCACTCTTTGCTAGAGAACTGTCTTTGATGTCTAAAATATTACTTGGTCCCTACATGAGAGAGCTAGTGATGCAATAACAAACCTAACCTAGAGGATGCAGTTAGTGTTCAGGATCTGCATCTATTTTTCTGATATCTCTTTTCCTTTGATGAAACATATAGAAGTTATAAATGAAAACAAACACACAATTCTTAAAAAAAAAAACACATGAAAAGGAAATGCTAAAATAAGCTCTGCTTCAATCCAAAAGAAAAGAATGACAGTAGTTTTCAATCAGACCCTGTTACCAAACAGGGGCCTGGCCCTGAGTGGGCCTGCCTAGGGCCAGCTGTAGTGTGTGGGTTCTTGATTTCATGTAGGAAAGAGCTCACAACATGAGTCCAGGTGACTGTGATTAAAGCTGAGGACAGTAAGACAAGGAAGGGTTTGGCAAAGAGGAAGCAACAGGAGAGCCTAGGCTGGTCTGCCTTAGCTCACTGGGAAGTCAGAGAAGCAGGGTCTTTGGGGACAGGTTCAGGGGATTAGCCTAGGACAAACTGCCCACTGCCCACCACCTTAGAGTTTAGGAGACGCATGCCTATGGAGAAAGAAGTGGGAGAAGAAGAAGGGAATGTTGTGGGCTGCTCCCCAGAGGGAGAGTGTGGGCGCTGGATCCTTTCTCTTGAGGATCCAGAGAATCCTCGAGAGGCTTCTCTCTCTCTTTCTTGCAGGCAGGAATCTTAGAGGTGTTCTTAGGGAATGATTTCAGTAGAATATGAATCAGTTCTCCAGGTGTGTCCTTTCAGGGTCACAGTCTCTACTGATTAGCCAGTGACAGGGCAGGGGTCTTTAGTCATTGCAGTTAATTCTGGGATCACCCACCTGGTTTTACTGCTTTTCTGGGCCTGGAGCCAAAATACAACTAAGGCTTAGATGTTATCTCCAGGGAGGAAAGGTCAAGAGGGAAGAGGTTACCCTGGAGGTGAGGTCCTTGTTTTCCCAGTTTTGCCCCTGCCAGGCCTTCTGCCCTGGTGACCATCTGCACCTGGCTGTAAATTGCTCTGCCACTGTGTTCAGCTGTCTGTCTCCGTTTTCCTATTCCACTTGCCAAGGAATTTTCCTAGCTTCTTACTATCCGGTTTCAGCCCTTTGGTGAGATCCTATACAAGAATAGCAGTTTAATCGGGATTCTTAAATGGCAGTAGCTGAAATCTCTAATGAAAGTCAGCTCATGACATAGAACAAAATCATCAAATAAGCCCATCTCCAAATCTAGTTTCTCTAGATAGGAAGAGCATGAGCTATAGGGTCTGGGCTATCTTTTAATGTGTGACCTTGGGCAAGTGACTTAATCTTTCTGAACTATCCTATGTACAAAAATGAGGGTAACTACCTAGCAGAGCACTGGTGAGGATTAAGCACCTAACACAGTGCACAACCCATATAATAGATGCTCCATTAAACTGAAGCCTTTCTCCTCCCAGGCCTGCAAGCATGTGCCGTGCGGTCTCTGCCCGCCGCCCTGCCATCACTAATCCATCTCATTCCCACTCCCCTTCTCCAAAGCTCAATTTACAGTCTAGTTGAGGAGATATATTAGTAGGAAATGACCCGCATTTACGTTTAAAAACCAACAAGTGAAAAACAAAGTAGTATACCCTTGACTACTTAGGTGCTGACAGACTTCCTCATTTGTTAATTCAACAAACATTTATTGAGTGACCACCCGCGACAGGCCTGGTGCTGAGCATGGGGTATGTATTGGTAAACAAAACATTCAGTGTGGAGTCCACAGTTTAGTGGGGAGACAGTGAAGAAATAATAAATATATAATTTAAAAATATACTTAGTGTCATGAGAGAAATGATCAGGTACAATTAGGGAGACTAATGGGAGAGCAGGAAGGTGACTTAGGTGAGGAAAAATGTTCTGTCTGAGGTGACATTTGAAGTGAAACTGACAAGCTGGATACTGTAAAGTACTAGAGTAAGTAAGGGTCTTTGAGACTGGAGTCAGCATGAGCAAAGCAATGAGGCAGATAGGAGCTACAGGTGTTTGAAGAAGAGCAGTTGGGGTAATGTCAGCAAGTTAGAGGTGCCACTTGGAATAAAATCCAATTTTACCACGGCTGGGCAGGTGGCAGGGTCCTACCTTGTTTAGCCCCACTCTGACCTCATCTCCTCCTATTGTCCATGCCACCTGTTCTCTCTGTCGCTCCTCCTACTGCTGGTCTCTTTCCCAAGTCCTCTCTTTGGAAGGCTCTAATCCAGATCTTCTCATGACTCCTGGCCCCTATGGTTGGCTTTCTTCCCATCCCTTATCACATTATTGTGTTGATTTATTTTAGTCTTTTATTGTCTGTTCTTTCCCACTACAATTTAAGTTTCATGAGCTTTTATTTCTCAGTGCTATAAACCTAGAACCTAGACTAATATCTAATATATAATGAAAATTTAATTGTTATTTGTTCAATTAATGTTGAGTGAAATTAAGCTAGAAAGGTAATGCAAGGTAAAGATCTGGTCGATTTTTGTCAAACAAGGACTTCGTGAAAAGGTATGTTTTGAATTAAAACTGGGGGTCGGGGGGCGGTGCACAACTACAACTGAAATTTAGGATTTATTCATTCATCTCAGTCTCCTTTACTAGATTTGGAGCTCTTATAGGACTGGAGCCACGTTTTTATTAACCCTTCTATCATCAGCGCCTATCAGGGGAGCTGGCCCATAGTAGGCTTTGCAGAATAGCTGAGTGTAGGGTGTGCAGAAGGGTCTATTGATCTGGCTGCAGCACGATTCAGAAAAGGAGACTAGGTCTGCGGGATCTGAGGACCAACTTCCCAAGAAGAAATCCTGCCAGCAACACGAAGGTGGAGAACCGCAGAAAGGGAACGAGTAAGCCAATGCGGCTGCGCAACACAGTCCCCTCTTCTCTGGGCAGCGGGACGCCGGCAATCTCCTACACGCAGGCGCACTGTATTCTTCCCGCCTCCAAGATGGCGGAGGCCAAGTAGCGAGGGGGCGGAGTGTTGCCGCCGGAAACCCGGCTGCTGCTGGGGGGAGCTGCGGGCGAAGGCCCGGGAACAGCAGTTGAGGCTGGTGCGATGCTGTTCCCGGGAAGCGTTGTTGGATGCCGGTGAAGAAGGTGTACAAGAGCTGCCTTCCCGGGCCACCGGTGCCCCCTATGTATGCCTCCCTGGGCTCGGGTCCGGAGGCCGCTTTGCCCGCTTCGGTACCACTCTCTACTCTCGGGTTCTGGGGCTCCAGCGGCAGCAAAGGCTGTGTCCCGCAGGTGAGGCAGCGCCCGGGCGGCGTCAGTGCTTCTGGCCGCAGGGCGAACGTCTGGCAGGTGAGTAAGGCAGCAGGCATCCGCGTCTCCTCCCCCTGCTAACCTTCCTTTGCCCTGCGGCTGCTCGGGACCCTACTGGTGCCCTGCACGGCTCCGCAGCTTTCTTGTCTCCACGTCCCACCCCCGCCCCGCCCCGCGCCCTCTCTCAAGGCCTCCAGTTGGCCCCTCGCTTCGCAGGTCCTCCATTCTCGCACAGCGGGTAGGGGTCGTGACGCCTGTAGACCTCCGCTCCTCTCTTGGCTCCTGAAGAATCTTCAGCCCTACAAGCTCTCTCTCCTTCGCGTTAGGTGGGTGGGTCGTCAGCCCCTCCTGGTGTAGTCGCCTCCCCCCGTCTTTCTCGTTACGATGCTCATTTTCCTTTAAAAGTTTTTAATTGGGAAGATTACTCGATAGCCTGATGTAGAGAGTTACAAAGAAAAGGCTTGTTTTCTAGAGGCCAGGGAATTTTGTTCATCTTCATGAGGGAATTGATTCCCCAGGAGACTGGAGTGATTTGGGATATTGACTCCGTGGCCCATCAACTCTTGCAAAACAGAGGCATGGTGTCTGTGATGGGAAATGATTGTTCCTCTAAATTAATTTCTTTCTGACTATAATAAATCTTTGGTTTCTGAACTTTAGAGGCGGGTTGTAAATTTTCTAGATCTAGTGAAAGAATTGAGACGTGTTCGTTTTAAAAAAAGAGAGCCTTATGAATGTAAGATAATATGTAATGGCACAAGAAAGGATAAGTGATTTATCCTTTTATTCAGTGTTAGCTTAAATTACCCACTGAAGAATCCCGCATTGTACAAGCCCTTTGTTTTATTTAGAAAGGAGTAAAATGGAGAAAAGCTTTTTAAACTCAAAACTTCTCAAATTTCTTGGATTCTCTATTGTGGCTACTTCTGAACAATCCTTATAGTACTTACTACATTCTGTAGAATTCAGGCTGTGCCAGTCTCGGTTCTCCCTCCTTTTTCACTGGGGCAAAGGGGAGTCTGAATTAATGGTATAAGAAACCGTCCTAAATGACATGGTATGGTACCAGAGTTTGTAAGTGCAAACGGCAGGATGTAGTGGTAGTAGTGGAGGAAGTGGCCATGGCTGATTCTCCCATCTGTCCCCAGAGTTGGATAATGTGTCAAGAGCCCCCAAATTGTAAGCGTGACATTATAATAAAAATGGTAGCCTCTCCTTTGAGAATTGCAAATGGGTGGACTTTTTATTAATATGAAAATGAGCAGTACCGTTTTGTTTAAGCTATGCTAGGTGCTCGCAAGTTGTTAAAGTATACACTATCCTTGCCCCTTTGGAATTGTATACTAAAAATCTTTAACATGTGAATTATAATTGGCCTGACAGATTTGTTTACTTTCCATTTTACCTCATGACACATCATGTTTTCTCCTTTGCTGTGGACTTTATGACCTCTTTAATGAATTTCTCAAATTTAGAGTAGAATTTTTCAGTTTAAAAGAAGGGGAGATATTTGTGTTTGGTTGTATGGACTAGTTCATTCGTTTGTTGCTAGCCTTCATTTTTTTGCAATCAGGGACTGCATGTTTCTAGAACCGATTGCCTCTCGATTCCGTGCTTTTGGCCGAAGAGAGAGGAGGCCTGCTCAGCCCCAATCAATGACTCGCTGCCTTGGCAAAATAATTTGGAGCATTGTGTGAAAAGACATTTGTAACCACAAACCCTCCTTAAAATCTCTCACTCTCCACTCATATGGAACCTCTCTCTCTCTTTCTCTCTTTTGGAGCCCCCGTTTGTCTCTCTGCTCATCCAGCCCATTCTTCTACTGCTGATTTCATTTCCACCCCTCTCTAACCAGGATCCCGTGATCATCATCTTTACAAAGTTCTTACTGATGCCCTCAAATGGTTTACGTTCTGTAGATTTACCTTTCTAGTCTCCAGTGCTGAATAAGCCTCATCACTAGCTTTGTCAGTTTGACCCCTGAAATCCTGAAGAATGCAAGTGACAGTTATGTGAGGATATTAGTTTTCATACCAGTCTGTGCTCTGCTCTCTGCTGGACCTTCAGTGTTGATTGTGTTCCTCTTCCTCTCGTTTCCTGAATAAAGGTTTCTATAGGAAATAACTTGATCTCTTCATTTACTGAGAAATCTCAACCATCTGAGGTATACTCCTTCTACTTCCTCTTCTTCCACCTCAGTATCACTTCCTGATTTACCCACATCTCGGAGGAAGAAATGGCCTTCCTTTTTTCCAAGAGCAACCCCCTCCGGATGTGTTCATCAGTCTCCATCTTTCTTTCTCTAGAACTATTATCACTTCTTCAATGGCTCCCTCTCTGGCCTACATACATACTTGTATGTTTTCCAGGGCTGCTAAATGAGTGCTGTGTGCTGCACAACTCAAGGAAGCCAGTCTGAGTCTTGAGCCTGCTGTGTCGCTGTGTTTTCATTCTTTAAAGACTCATACTTTCATTCCACCAGCCTGATATAGTAGAAAGAACATTGACTTTTGAGCCAGATACATCTGGGTTTGAAGTCTTTTAAAACCGCTTAGTGGTTGTGTGGCTGAGCAAGTTGCTACTCAGACTCTATTCTTTATCTATAAAGTACAACAGGATGTTATACCTCACAGAGTTGTAATTAAAGGAGTTTAACACATGTTAAATGTCCTTCCAAGTGTTGGTACATCATGGAGTTTTTAATAAATGTAAGTTAGCCTTTCCTTTTCACCCTGACTTCCTTTACTATTGCAGCACTGAAATTGCTATTTAAAAGTCAGTGCATCTAATAGCCTTTTCTTAGTCATCCTTCATTTCCTTAGACTATTTGTGAAATAGAGTCTATAGGAATAAAATGATCTGATATCTTGGTTCTTCTCCATTGTACTTCTTAATTCTCCTACTTCTTCGAAAGTTTCTTCACATTTCCTGCACTGTTTTGACTTTGCTCTTCCCCCTAAAATTAGCTGTTCCCTATCCTACATCAGTTACAGATGCAAACTGGATCTAAAAGCAAAAGAAATGTATTGGTTCATGTAATGGACAAAAGCATAGATAGAATTGGCTTAAGGAGTACTTTGTTCATAGGCTAATGTCATCAGGGCTGAGATTCCATTTTCTGCTCTTCTCTCTGCTTTGTCCGCCTGTTTGGCTTCATGCTCAGACTGGCTTCTCTCCTTGTAAAAGGGTGGCTATTAGCAACGTTCGTATCATAGCCTTCTTTCTTTACTTCCAGAGAGAGAGAGAAGGCTCCTCTTCCACACTTTTCCCAAAGCCTTTAACTCTATTCCTATTGAGTAAACGAAGAAGATCATGCTCCCATGTCTGTCACCGTATCTTTGTCAAGAGAGAGAGGAAGTGATTCTAATCGTCCTAGCCAGTGGGTGCATTCCATCTAAACTCAGGGGGGGAGTGGAATGGCTCCTTGCGGAGGTAACTAGTGTTTTCAAGGTCTCTGTGCTTCTCACTGTGTTCTCCTGGTGATTGCATCTCTTTTTTTATTATATAAATCACCATTTTTGTGTGAATGATTCTCAGTTCTGTAACTCTATCTCCCACTTCCACTGCTCACTGTGTTTATCTTACATGTGCTACTGTAAGCAAAAGCTATTCCAAACTGAATCAGTTTGATTTTCATCCACCTACTCTCAGTGTGTTTGCATGTGCTTGTGTGTACATATTCCTCTTCCTTTTAATTCCTCTTTTCTAACCACCTTTCTCTCAGCCACCTGGTCTTGAAACCTAACAGTCGTCTTGGTTCTTCTCCCACTTTCAGTCAGTTTTCAGATCTTGCACACATCTTGTACTAGTTCAGCCCCAGGTTGTTAACACCCAGCTAACAGACATTTAAGCAGTATCTCACATAAAGAGAAGTTCGGGGTTGGAGGGTTCCATGGTTAGCTGAGCTGCGCAGTGTTACTGAGGATCCAGGTCCTTTCCATCTTTTTCCTTCCGGGGTTGGAGGATTCCATGGTTAGTTGAGCTGCGCAGTGTTACTGAGGATCCAGGTCCTTTCCATCTTTTTCCTTGGCATGCTGACCTTTGTGCTCAGGCTCTCACATTTGCAGATCACCCTTTCTGCTCCCAGTCCCACACAGCCACCAAGAAGAGGAGAAAGTTTGCCTTCCCATCTCTTGATGAGGCAAGTAAACCTTTCGTAGAAGATGTATATCAGATATTTATCCTGGCACACCTATACCCTCGTTGCAAGGGGGCAGGAAGATCTATTATCTGGCATTTCAGTTTAGAAAGAAGTTAGGCAAATGGCTAAAGGGAAGGTAACCAACAATGTCAGTTATATACCTTCATAATATTATATAGAGAAGTAAACTTAAATAAATAAGAACTTTCAGCTAGTGGCGGCAAACTTAAAGCACTGCTTACCCCAAGAATTGATATAAGCTATACCTCTAAATATTAAAATTGGATTCGTATGTAATATTAAGATAACCTGAGTGATATATCCCAGTTCTTTTAAGGTTGCTGTTAACTACATTCAAGTATACCTGTTAGAGCCACTGTGAGAATTGGGTACATATGACAGCTAATAGGGTGTAGATTTGTGGTTCCCCTTGGGGGATGGGAGGCATTTGGAAATGTATGAGTACAGAGATGTGAAGTCCTGCTGACATTGGGTGGAGGCCAGATACATGAAGTATCTTGTGATATTTGCCCACAAAACAAGAGTAGTCCCTTGAAAAATGCCATTAGTGCCCCTACACACTGAAATAGGCAAATGTTTTACAAGTCATTGGAATTCATCTGTATTTTTACATTGAAAATGACAAAAACCAGATTCAAACTGTTTAAACAATAAAGGGAATGATTCAATCTTGTAGTTAAATTTCTGCTAAGGCTTGCTTCATCCAGGGGCTCACATGAAATCATCAAGGACTTGGCTCAGTCTTTCTGATTTGCTCTGCTCTGTCATTCTTATTGTTTTGGTTTTATGCTCAGGCTAGCTTATCTCATGGTAGCAAATTATTATAGCACTTTCAGACTTAATACCCTCATTTCTACATATAAAGTAAAATGAAGAATATGTTTTGTATTTGATTTTGCAAGTATTTGTTGAGTGCATCACTACTAAAACCTTCCCTAAAATACCTATTTCTAAAAAATTGATTACTTCCTTTGTGATGTACCTGTTTTATAATCCTACATAACTTTTATTATATGTCATGCTCTATAGGTATTATTTTCATATGTCTCACCCACTACCTCGTCTTGAGTATCTTTGTATTCTAAATGTCTAGACTACTCTCTGGCTTAGTGGTAAACAATAACTATTTATGGAAATAATTAATGAATAACCCAGGAAGGAAGGATGTGGCAAGAAGCAAAGCAAACGCAGAAGGCTCATTCC
Source organism: Macrotus californicus (assembly GCA_007922815.1). Taxonomy (NCBI): domain Eukaryota; kingdom Metazoa; phylum Chordata; class Mammalia; order Chiroptera; family Phyllostomidae; genus Macrotus; species Macrotus californicus. The sequence goes on from VMDR010018768.1 coordinate 14,877, forward strand.
TTCAGTAGTCGTTATTGAACCCTGAATTATGTACATTTTACTTCATCTACCATTAATGCATGTATGTGATGCTCTTATGATTAATAGAGTATGAATTCATTTGAAAGCGTTCCTAAATACTGATAATGTTTTTGGCATTATTTTCTCAACAAAACTAAAAGTAATTACCATTATTCATTCATTGACAAATATTTTTGAGGACTTGCTGTGTGCACATAATGTGGCAACAGTGGTGAACAAAACAGAGCCTGTGCTCTGTTTGAGCTGAAATGTTTGTGAGGAACACAGTCAATAAACATTATGTGTGTGTTCAAGCACACATACACAGTCAGGTAGTTAGTAGGCTTTGAAGCAAAATAAAATATGTTCAGAGGATAGAGCAAGGGGAAACTACTGTAGATAAGTTGGTGAGGGAAGTGCCCTTTGACCCGAGAGACGTGAAAGAAGTGACAGAATAAGTCATAGAACGTGTGAGGGAAGATGTTCACCTAGAGGGAGCAACAACTTCTAAGATGGAAATGCGTTTAGTGTGTTGGGAGAACAACGGGGAGGCCAGTGTGGCTGAAGTACAGTAAAGGGGAGGGTGGTAGGAGAGGTGGTAGGACAGGTAAGGTGAGGCCAGACCAAGCAGGGCATTGAATGTCATTTAAAGCCTTGATTTTATCCTGAGTAAGATGGAAACCTTGAAGGGTTTTAAGCTTAGACTTAATTTGACTTGCTTTTTTGAGAGGATTCCTTTGGCTATATGTAGAAAATTGACTGTCTGAGGCAAGAGTAGAAGCAGGAAAACCAGTTAGGACTATCTTACAGTAATCTGGGTTGGAAATATGGTGCTTGGACAAGGTGGTAGTGGTAAAGGAGCAAAGAGGTAGAGGCGATCAGATTTGTGATATATTTACAAAGTAGAGTTATTAGAATTTATTGTTGGATTAGATGTGGTATATGGAGGAAAGAGAAGTAAAAGATGATTCCAAATTTCTCGACGTGAGCAACGAGTGAAAGGTGTACCTTTTACTGAGATAGGGACTATGGGATGGGGTAGAGGGTTGGTGGGAAGCAGATTTGTAGCTTTAAACCAGGAGTTTTGTTCTGGGTATATGTTTGAGGTATCTATCAGATATTAAGTGGAGACATTAAATAGGCATACACATCTAATACAAGTTTAAGGGAGAGGTGGAGCTAGAGGTATATATTTGGAAATTGTTAGTGCAAGAATGGTGTGTAGGGCAATGGACCAGATGAGATCACCTGGGAAATGAACAGGGGATTCATGAAATATTTTGCAATTAAAAATGGTTGGACTTCCAGCCACAATGGAGGCAAAGGTAGATACACTTTGCCTCCTTGCACAACCAAAAGAAGGACAAAAACAAATTTAAAAACAAAACAGCTAAAACTACCAGAAAATCAAACTGTATGGAAGTCCGACAGCCAAGGAGTTAAAGAGGAAACATTCATTCAGACTGGTAGGAGGGATGAAGATGGGCAGCCGAGGCAGAGAGGATACACGGCAAGGAGGCAGCTGGAGGACTGGACAGGTAAGACAGCCGCTGATGGACCAGGTGACCCACATTTGTGTGCGGATAAACCAGGAGGAACAACTGGGGAGCAAGACAGACTAGGCAACCCAAGGTTCCAGCACAGGAAAAGAAAGCTTTAGAACCTCTGGCTATAAAAATCTGTGGGGTTTGAGGTGGTGGGAGAAACTCCCATCCTCACAAGAGAGTTTGTTGGAGAGACCCAAAGGGTCCTAGAATGAACACAAACCCACCCACATAGCACCAAAAGGGCCCAATTTGCTTGTGGGTAGCAGGGGAAGTCACTGAAAGCCGGTGCCCAAGCGCCATTGTTCCCTTTCTGGCCTTGCCCCCAAATACAATGCCACAATGCAACCTGGGTAGCCCCACCCTGGCGAATACCTAAGGCTCTTCCTGTTATAACAGGTGCACCAAGACAAAGAAATATGGCCCAAATGAAAGAACAGATCAAAACTCCAGAAAAAGAACCGAGTGATGAGGAGATAGACAATCTATATGATGCAGAGTTCAAAACACTGATAATTAGGATGCTCACAGACATGGTTGAGTATGGTCACAATATAGAGGAAAAAGTAAAGGCTATGCAAAGTGAAATAAAGATACAGGCAATCAACAGTGAAGGGAAGGAAATTGGGACTCAAATCAATGATCTGGAGCAGAGGGAATAAATAAACATTCAACCAGAACAGAATGAAGAAATGAAAATTCAAAAAAATGAGGAGAGGGTTAGGAAACTCTGAATCATAGGGGTGCCAGAAGAAGAGGAAGAGCAAGAAATTGAAAACCTATTTGAAAAAATAATGAAGGAGAACTTCTCCAATCTGGAAAAGGGAATAGACTTCCAGCAAGTCCAGGAAGCCCAGAGAATCCCAAAGAAGCTGGACCCAAGGAAGAACACACCAAGGTACATCATAATTACATTACCCAAGATTAAAGATAAGGAGAGAATCCTAAAAGCAGCAAGAGAAAAGGAAAGAGTTACCTACAAAGGAGTTCCCATAAGACTGTCAGTTGATTTCTCAAAAGAAACCTTGCAGGCAAGAAGGGAATGGAAAGAAGTATTCCAAGTCATGAAAGGCAAGGACCTACATTCAGGATTACTCTATCCAGCAAAGCTATCATTTAGAATGGGAGGGCAGATAAAGTGCTTCCCAGATAAGGTCAAGTTAAAGGAGTTCATCATCACCAAGCCTTCATTATATGAAATGTTAAAAAGGACTTATCTAAGAAAAAGAAGATGATCAAAAATATGAAGAGTAAAATGGCAACAAACTCACAACTATAAACAACTGAACCTAAAACAAAAACAAAACAAACTAAGCAAACAACTAGAACAGGAACAGAATCACAGAGATGGAGATCACACAGAAGGGTTTCTGTGGGGATAGGGAGGGGGAGAATGGGGGAAAACATACAGGGAATAAGAAACAAAGAGTAGGTACAAAATAGACAGAGGGAGGTTAAGAGTAGTATAGGAAATGGAGAAGCCAAAGAACTTATATGTATGACCCATGGACATGAACTAAGGGGGGAGGTGCTGGTGGGATGGGGGGTACAGAGCAGAGGGGAATAAAGGGGAGAAAAAATGGACAACTGTAAAAGTATAATCAATAAAATACATTTAAAAATAAAAATAATAATGGTTTCTTATATCAACGATTGGGAGCCACTGTTTTGGACATTAATAGTTATGTATTCAGAGTACAAGGAGGATAGTGGGTATTTCTTTGAGAAAGAGATGGGACTTCAAAGGATAGAAAAAGCTTTTCCTTCTCTCATGCCAAACATAGTATCTTTCATATTGTGAGCATTCTATAGGTGCTGGTGAGTGAACAAAAAAGCACTTAGGCTGGGGAACAGCTGGAGCAGAGTTACGGCAAAGCTGGTAGTGTTTTAAAAGAAAGAGAAATAGAGAAGACAGTGTGCTGACAAATAGTGAAAAGTAGGGTTGGGTGAGTGTGTTCAAGGCTTTAAATGCTAAAATGACAGTTGTGTTTAACCCTATGACCTAATGATTTTCAACTCTCTTTTTATTGTTAGCATAATGCCTCTAGTTCCTGGCCCCTCATAAATGGACACTTACTTAGTAAATGTTGAATAAGTGAATGTGGAGTTTCCAACATGTAAGGTTTTTCTCTGTTCTCTCCCTCTCCCTAAAGTGTACTGGAATGCAAACTATGTTAAGTGATGTAGGGATAACCTATGGTTGCTTCAGTTTATTATTATTTCTAAGGATACGCATTAAAAACATTTATACTTCATAATTGATATCAGGTTATTTGAGATATACCTCACAACTGGTCAGAAAATACTAGGGTAGTAGCAATACTAAGGTTGAAAAATGGCTGCTCAAAAAGTGAGGAGCCATAACAATCTTTTATGCAGAGACTAACCATCATTTTTTTATGGGAATGACTACTCGAGGCCTGTTTATATATGTATATATTTTTTGCTGTCAAGGAGCAAACA
>VMDR010018769.1:0-18887 GCA_007922815.1 Macrotus californicus
TAATTAAAAAAGGTAATGTCCCCTGTCAACCCATCGCCTGCCATTAGAACATGTTTGTTTCCAAACAACATGTATGGTCTTATCATTTTTCAGCCTCCAATGTAAGTATCATTGCTTACCATCCAAATTTCAGCTTATACAAATCCTAAAAATTATACTGACACCATTTGAATAACATCAAAATTTTAATAAGCAGTTTATGCCAATTACAATTCCAGAAGAAGAGCCTAGAGTATTTAGCCTCTCAGAAGTCCCTGGATTACAAACAGAATACATTATCTTGAGAATACTACAACAGCTATGCCCCAAATTTATTAATCATAAATATAGCCAAAGCTTCACTTTTCCTCATCAGTCAACAAAGCTCTTACATCACAATAGAATCCAGAGATGGCAGATTCTCACAGGGTCAGGCACTAATATGGGTGATGACAAGAAAGGTAGGGAAGGTGGCAAAGTGGGAACGCCAGCTATATTGTAAAGGGAGCAGAGAGTACTTCTTCCAGCCCTTGTTTAAGAGAAAGGACAACTTTGGATTTGTACATGAAACCTGGTGTTTCTTAAATAGGACAATTATTCAGGGTTTTAGATGGTCACACTGTGACCCTTCCTTTTTCAGACCCTCTGGGTCCTCCTCAAGCAGGGGTGCCATGTGCGGTCAGTGAGAATGATGGGCCTGGGTGCCCAGGGGACCCGAACTTGGATCCCACCACTGCCACTTAGCAGCTGAGTGACCCTCGGTGAGGTGCTCGACGCCTCAGTCTCCTTATCTGAAAGTAATGACTGTAATATCTACAGCTTTTTTAAGGATTATAAATAAAAATGTTCAATAAAAATGCCCAGGTAGTCAAAAATAATAAAAATTGTGCTTATTAATACTTTCCTCTAGTAACCAAATTATAGAGTCCTTTGGTGGAAATTTCCACTTGATCTTCAAACCTGGATTTAGTGAAAAAATTGATAACAATAGTCCATTTTACTCATGGTTTCACTTCCCATAGTTTCAGTTACCCGCAGCCAACAGTGATCCAAAACTATTAGGTGAAAAATTCCAGAAATAACCAATTGATAAGTTTTACATAGCACCCCATTCTCAGTAGTGTGATGAAATCTCTCGCCCATCTGCCCAGTTCCACCCCGGTCATGAATCACTCCTTAGTTCGGTGTACCCATGCTGTTTCACTACCTGCTCATTAGTCACTTAGTAACTATCTCACTTATCAGATTGACTGTGGTGGTACCCCAGTGCTTGTGTTCAAGTAACCTTTACTTTGCTTAAGAAGGACCCCAGAGCATAAGAATAGTGATGCCAGAAACTCGGATATGCCAAAGAGAAGCCACTGAGTATATGCATCTATAGAAAAAAATATAGTATCTGAATAGGGTTCAGTACTATCTGCAGTCTCAGACATCCACTGCGGTCTTTGAACATACACCCAGTGGATAAGGGGGGACTATTGTACCATTAATTACAGTTATAAACTGCTGTGAAGGTGACTTACAGGAAATGTAGATTGTCTCTCAGGACACCAGATCATCGGCAGCCACCCTTGAACATGGAAATCTGATTGCTCCCAACTATGAACTATGAACTGTCACCATCACCTATTCAACCACAGAATCTTGTTTATCTAAGGGAGTTTTATATATCCACTCAAACACACATTTTTAATAAATGATGAAGATGAGAGTAAGGTGAGAATAAAGGAAAACGTGAAGTTTTCAAGAGACAGTATTAGCATTTTGGTTCAGAATTTGGGCTGGTGTGTCCAGGGGAATAATTTCTGTGTCCCAGCTTTATCATTTTCAAGCTGTTAACGCTGAAAGAGTTGATCCTTCTCTCCAAACGTTAGTTTTCTCATCTGAAAAGAGTTGGGAGAGCCTACTCCCGCATGTTTCTTCCTGCACAGCAAGAACTCCATGGCGTTTGCTGCTGTCGTCCTTATTCATGCAACCACATCCAGGGAGGATAGAAATAGTTTAAGTAACATGCTCATTCTTCCATGAAATAGTTGTAAAATAATACATTTTTATTTAAACTTTGAAAATCAGGTCATAATCACAAAGACGGCATCCAAAAGAAGGTAATTATGCATGTCAATGGCAAATTAAGACTCATGCAATCATTTAAAGTTCTGACAGGGGATTTATCAACATTTGATAGATTACACATTTGATTAGAGTTAATCAAATTTAATAAAAGATAATGTCCTTCCTAAGTCTTTGAAATAAAACCTAATATTAATGATTTCTTACATTTAAAGTAATATTTTCAAATCACTTACACATGTATTATCTCATTTGACTTAAATAAACTATGTGATAAAAACAGAGTAGGTTTCAGAATAAGGAATCAAGACTGAAGAAGATTATATCACTTGAGCAATGGCATTTGAACAGAAAATGATGAAGCTGAGGCCAGAGGCATGTTTTCTCACATCAATTTTCAGAATTCTATATACCACATTGAATAATTCGGCATTTGCTCTTTTATGTTAACACCAAACTGTGATTTTTGCCTTCCAGATTTATCAGTGCAAACTCTGTTGACAATGGTTTAAATGACCTTAACCAGAATTTAAATCACTGTTGCCAGGCACAGAAATATAGGCATTGTATTCATTGTTCTCCAACTTCCCTATGTGTGATGTTTAACAATCAGCAGTACCAATAGGCAGGAGGAATAGAAATCCTTCTTAATGGCCCCTCCTAGTTCCAGATTCCCAAATGAAACTGTCATGGTAACCATTTGGCTTAGCATAGCAACTGTTTGCTAAATTATAATATTCAGGAGACTAATGATATTCCAAGTTTTTGTTAAGACAATTATTCTAAAACTGTGATTAAATCAAACCAGATAAATATTTTAATTTTGTAGAACACATAGGGAGTTAAATTAATATGACTGGTTTTCCTTAGAAAACTCAATGAGGTGCCAAAGAAGAGATCCTTCACATTAGTTGCTATAGCAAAGTCAATTTGGCATTTTTATTAAAGTAGTATCAATAATAATATTTTAAATAAAAAAGGTTAAGAGATATACCTTAAAAATTATACTTGCAAGTATTTGACAAAGGGCTAACAGCATTGTAATGTGAATAGCTCATCTTAAATCAGAAATAAAAACACTAACATGCCATGAATAAGAGGTTGTATTGGGTCCTGTTATGTGCTGGTAAATGTTTGACAGCAGCTCCCTAGCAGGAAAATATCTCTAACTTACAGCATTTTCCAACTTCCATAGTATAGATACTGCCACTGGGGCTAAATTTAAGCTAGTGAGGTAAAGTCACTCAACATGGAGTTAGAGAGAGAGGTGCCCAATTGGCTCTCGCCAGCCAGGACGGGCTGGCTCCTGGACGAGCCTCCCACACCCACACTCCAGAACCAATCCAAATCTCCAGAGGTAGAACACAGAAGCATGGATAAATAGTTTTTAAAAGTTTCCTCAGTGATTTTGCAATAATCAATCCATAGACCAGGTTTTAGAAAGCACTTGACTAGTTTATCCTGCAACCACAGGAGTTTCTGAGGCTATGAAAGGAAAAACATTTGTGCGACTTCTCCCCTGTAGCATAAAGCCAGGTAGAAGTGACATCGGCAACACTGTCACCTAGGAAAACTCTGAATTGTAAGAATATTTTTTGATCAAGGGTGTGAGGTGGGGATGGCTGGGGGCGGGGACTGGTGGGGGAAAATGGAGACAACTATACTTGAACAACAATAAAAAAGAGAAGAAAAAGAATACTTTGCTTTTAGTTAAAGCAAACTGTCAAGCATCCCTTTGGTATCTAGCTACTTGTAAGCCCAAATGAATGGCAAGACTTTCTGATACCTCCCTGAGCCAAAAGAAAGTATCTCCCTATAACAAAATAGTCACTGAGATCCTACTCTTTCTCAAAGATGTTGTCTAGTCCACTCCTTGCCTCCAGAGGGGGATGGCAGCATGGTGGCACTTCAGCTCCTGTTAGCCACACACATGAATCTCCTGTGCATAATTTGGTATCAGATTATTCAGTTGAAGCCAACAAAACACAGGCATTCCATCTGTAGACATCTGCAATTTCACAGAAATTTATAACCTTTAATATGTTGTTTGCACCAATCTTCAAAAGACAGGGAATGAGAAAGATTAGTATTGGCAAGTGTCTTTACCTGGGTCCTATCTATGGGCGATAATTATGCAGTTCTGTAGGAGGTTCTGAGAAGTGTTATGGACATGAATTTCAGGATTTCTAAGTTGGCATTAAAAAGAGGATGCATTCATCTATCGGGTATATTTCCTAATAGCCCAGAATGTCTCCATGGGCACTAATTCCTTTGCCTCCATTCTTTTCGCTGATCACACGCAGGAGAGCCCAGCAATTCTAAGGGAGCCAGAAAAACCTGAGACTAGAAAGCAGCATTAACTGGCCCAGGCTGGGACACTGTCGGGACACATCCATGTAACTTCTGTTTAAGTCTGCATGGACACGTCACTGCAGCAGACTGGAAAAATAAGTGATATACAAGTGGGGCCCAGCTCACTAGGTAACAACCAGGCTTCCACCTAGTTTGTGACTGTTACTTGGTTCTGCAATCTTATTATTTGGATTTAGAGTATTAAACATATTACCAAGGTAGCCCCCACAATCCATAGACTTCTTTACACTTTGGAAGTCAGTTGAAGAAAAGACAATCTTGCTCATAAAGGAACAGATTCGTTTCTTTATTTGAAGACATTGTACCCTGTAAACTACATCAAGTAAAGCATTCCTGGGGCGACTCTGAGTGGTGTCCCGAAAGGGACAATAGACCCAACAGACGGACTCTGTGTCATGTGGAATAATTGGGAGGAAGAGGGGCAGAGTAGAAAGGGACTTGAATACTGTCCGTCAGGCCTCTGAAAAAGCAGCATCAGAAAAAGAGTCAACTTTAAATAAGTCCAATCCTAACATGAGAAGTCATCTTAAAATAATATCAGAGAAGTAATAACCTTTTTGACCCATTTTCTGGCCTTCACCCTTTGCTCTGACCACAGAAGCTAAGGTGCTAAGAAGGATGAGGAGGGAAGCGAGTGTCAGACAGCACCATGGCCCTCAAACTCTTGCACGTTACCCTTCACAGAGATCATTTGTTAGGGCGGTGAGTGCTGGCCCCAGCCCCAGAGCTTCTCATTCACTAAGTGTGAAGAATTCACATCTCTGGCAGCTTCCCAGCTGATGCTCCCAGGTCTACTGGACACACTACAAAAACCACTGAAAGAGTAAAACAGAAAAGAAGGCCCACACTCTCTACCTGGGTTCCCACCTGCAAAAAGCTTCAGCTGGAGGAGAGGAAGTAATTGTGATTTTTAATGAAGATGGAAATGCTTATCAATACCTGGGAGTGGCCACTCTTCGCTACTGAACTGAGACTGCTTTTATGTGAGTTACAGACACTGTGGGACCCTGGGAGAGCAGAAAAGCCACAGAACTGGCCACATTTCCATCCAACAGCAGACAAGCCAACCCCACTGAAGAAATGTAAAGGGGCAGAAAAACAAAAATAAGGACCCTTTCTGATTATATTTCATGAGTGTATGAAAACAATTACCCTTATGAAGTCCATTTTTATATAAAAATAAATTGAGAGATGATTATTACTTAGACATATATTGACAATATCAAATTTTAGGGTTTTACTCACTAAGCAACCCCAATACTATTAAATTTATAGTTATTAGATTAATATGAAAATTTCAGAAATGTCTAGTACCATTTGCCTAAGAAAACAACCCGGATAACACTTGTGCATGGTAACATTTGAAGACACTGGTTAGTAGCAGCAGTTCTTACTAGCACAGTGCTGGAGCAGAAGTCATTTCCCTGCTACCCCTCCGTAAAGAGAAGAAACGTCAGTAGAGGGAAAAGAAGAGCCTTAGGTACAGTGCAAGCAACAGAGAAAAGCAGTTAGGGGATTGGAATCTGCAGTTAGATTGCTTGGTTTAAACAGTAGTAACCTTGGGCAAGCTATTTAATCTCTCTAAGCCTCATTTTCTCATTTTAAAAATGAGGGTAATAATTTCTACTTCAGAGCTTTGCTGTGAGGATGAAATGAGATAATGTGTATGAAGTACTTAGCACAGTGCCTCCACACTGTAAGTTCTCAACAAGTATTACCGCTATCGTTACCATGTTAGTCCTTTAGAGAACACTGCAATACACACAATGGGCCAGGAAATAAAGAGAAATTTCTAAAATGCTGCATGGACAAAATGTGCCATTGTTGATCTTGTTCTCTCTCTCGCTCTCTCTCTCTCTCTCTCCTGCCTCTCCCTCTCCCTCCCCCTCTTTCCCTCCTTCCCTCTCAGAAATACAACACGAAGTTTGATGTAGTAGAAAGAACACTTGAATGGGTGTTGCACACAATAGACCACTCAGAACCTCAGTTTCCACGTATGAAGAATGGCAATCATAATCTAATGCTTAGGTCTCAAGGATGTTGTAAAAGTAGGAGAGATGACACGTTGTGAAAAGCTCAGCCCAGCAGTGAGTACAGCACAGTCATGGAGGTCGAGGGGAAGTGGCTTCAAAGCACATTCTCTAAGCGAGGGAGCTCTTTTTGCATTGCTACTGAAAAACTGCAGGACCCTCACCTCCAGGTTTACGGGAAAGTAAAAATGATGCCGTTTCTTTGGAAAAGTGAAGTCTTAGGACACAAGATGTGAGAAGATCACAATGAAAATCCTTGCCTGTCACTAGCTTTAGGCAGATAGTTAAGAATATTTTCAAAGATAACACATAGAGATCAAAAGAGATAAGTTTAACAATTTATAATATGCAACAAAATAAAATTAAAATATAGAGAATAACTTTTGGCTCAAATCATTATCAAGTATCTGCTCCTAAATGTTCTAATTATATTATATATGTCAATGTTCATCATACTAATGATTACAAAGCAACAAGTAAAATATTACTATAAAAATATCAGCCCATTTTTAAAATGCTAAGTATTCTGAAACTTGTATATATCAACATGTAATAATGCATGTGATTGGCATCTAATATTATTTATTTATAAACTACATACTACACGTAAGTTTAGTAAATATCTTAGGAAAGCTGTCTTCAGCACTTCCAAATCTCACAGACACTATTTTGCAATGAATGTAACTTGAACTTTCTTGTACCTACCCCCAGATGAATGAGGTTTGATTGAATCACCCTGTAGTCATCCAAGAAACAGGAAGGAAAGCAGTACTGTGCCAGGCTGTCGTGGCAGCAGGACTCCGCCTACTGACTGTGTGACCCTGCCCAAGTGACGCCACCTCTCCTCTTCTCTGAAAGAGCAGTAATTGAAGCGGCTGTCAGCGTCAAACTGAAGGCAAAAACTGGGAGCAGTGTTCAGTGTGACATCTGAGTAGATAAGCCACCCACCCTCAGCTGGGGTAGAGGAAGTAATTGTAGTTTTGCATGAAGATGAAGATGTTTGTCAATACCTGGGGGTGGACACTTTCATTATTGAACTGAGACTGCTTATGTGGGTTACACACACTGTGGGACCCTGGGAGAGCAGAAAAGCCACAAAATTGGCCACATTTCCATCCAGCAACAGACAAGCCAGCGCCACTGAAGCAATTTAAAAGGGGCAGGGAAACAAAAGTAAAGAGCCTTTCTAATCAGGTCCCGTGACTGTATGAATTACAACGGTAAGGTAGCTATGCCACTTCATTTCCTCACCTGGAAAATGAGGTATGACAGTTACCACCAACGGTCTTTGAAGCATGTCAATGCCATGATTCTAGGCTTAAACTGAAGGTGCCGAAGCAAAAGTTGAGGAAGGCCTTCTCTCATTGAACCTCCTTCCCAGATACAGACAACCAACCCCCAACCCCCAACCCCCAAGCCACAAGCCCCAACCCCCACCCCCCAAGCCACGTTTTCAACTTCTTCCTTGCAGACTGCCAGACACAGCAGAGATTGTTTGGGTGGCGGCATCACCTCAGGCAACACATGTCTTAACTATAGATAGGCCTTCCTTCTGAAAGAACTTTGAAAACTGTTAGCTTAATTGTGATTAAAAAAGCCATTGAAATTCAGCGCAACTAGAAGGCAGACTGAGTTTATCCCAGTATTAAAATAAACAACCTTGTAGTAAAATATATCCATATGGATTTTATACATTTTTTAAAATGGGTCCTCAACAGATATGACTATGTGTAACATTTAAATATTTATGCATGATTTTGCATTTAACTGCAAACCTAGAAGATTATTCATTTATCTAATCAATAATCAGTGTATTAAGGGGATTTGAATGGAAGAAAGTTGTAATTTAAAATGGTCAAGCATGTTGAATGAAAATTATCCTTTTTTAATATCTCTCTTCTAATTAGTAAGTATTTCTCTAAAATTTAAAAAGAGCCAGGTATTCAATAAATAAAATTGTCTATGAAGCCTAAACATTTTTCCATTATCCTGATTTGGATGGTGTTTTAGGACTAAAAGGGACCTTTAAGGGTCACCTGTTTAACCCCCAAGCATCACACGTGTGCCAGGTGGCACCCTCATGAGTGTTTGAACCCTGCAAGTTTCAGGGACCTCACTGCCTTTCATTTTATCATCAGAAAGCATGAGTTAGTAGAATTTTTCTCCTGCCAAAATTCCACCAAAATTTTTAACTTAGAAAATTAACAAAATGATCAAATAATGCAATGGCCAGTATCTACATTTGGAATAACATTTTAATAGAAGCAAGCAACTTGTTAGTTTAATTCAATTGTGCCTGCAGTCATGTGGCATTAAAAAAAAACTCCGCAACACAGGTGGAACAAATTTCCATGATATTATCCTTAGCATCGCAGAGACCAGCTACACTCACCCTCTTCCCGGAAGTCAGAGGCTGCAACAGTCCATGGCCATGTGCGAGCCCTAAATAACAACAGTCAGAGAGCCCTGCTCTGCCTGAGCCAATTAGAGTGAGGCTTGACTGAGTGTGAGAGTCATGATCCTAAAGGTCTGAAATTTGTCAGCCAAAGTTCATGTCTTCCCTGCCCCAGTGTTCCCAAGCCCCAGGCTAAACCCTTCATCCTACCGTCCATACTTGTCTCTATTTCTGGGCTTCAGCCATGCTTCCTCCTCTAAATTCTAGTGCATTTGTCTGAAATCCCAACAATATGCCTACATCTTGTCTCCTTAATGGGGCTAGACCCTAGATATCTGTGTCCTCAGCCACTAGCTGAGGTTCTGGTTCTATCAGTATTCATTCTTCCAGAAACAAGCTACCTCTACCTGATTAGAATTATCTATTCATTCCAGATACTTCTCTGACTAGGTTCCCACTCATCATTTTAAGAACTCAGTGGTGTTCATGGTAGTTCAGAGTTGAACTCCTTCCGCTTGAACAATGGAATAAAGACTCCTGGCCGCATTCTGTAGGAGTCAGCCATGCTGCCATGATAATCTTTCTTAGGTGCATCATGAGAGGGTAACAGGGGTCTTGGCCCAGGCCAGTTTTGCAAGCCTTGTCTGATTTACTCCACCTATATGCTATTGAGGTCCTAAAATACCTGGTGCTAGAAACCCTATCAGATTAGCTGGGCAATAAATTTAAAGGAGAAAATTCCTTAAAGATCTACAGAAAGTTGATTCCAACTAAGGTACAGGGATTAATACACAGTAGTTAAATAAACAACTAAAAGTATATATACCCTGAGCAACAGTTCTATAGGATGTGTCGGTAAATGGATCTAATGGTGACAGAGCAAAGCAACTAATTTCAACCTATGTAAGAAGATATTTTTCAGCAGAAAAATATGACCACTATCCCTTAAATCACAGCCTATACATGACTTGCACCAGGCAAAATCATAACCTTGCTTTCCTAACCCTACCAATACATACTAATCTTCCCCTCCTAGCAGCCCTGTCTGTTATGTATACATGGTGATTGTATTTTCTCGCACTTTTCTCTATCTCCTGTGAATGCATCCTATCTCCACAAACAAATTACAAACTCAATACCTTACCTTATACCAGGAATGTTTTCAGTGAACAATAAATTCTTATTGAATAAAATTGAATCTAACTGAATTAAAACAAATTGGGAGAAAAATGACTTTACATTGCAGAAAAACTCAGTTGACAAGGGAGCTGAATAAGATGCCTTGTAGAGCTCTGAGACTGGATAGCCGAGTCTAAGACAAAGGCGGAAAACGATATTGCACAAGTTTTAGAAAACACGGAACTATAATACAGGCAAATGCTCTCAGTTATTGATTGCGGTGGGCAGAGTAATGGCCCCCTAAAGACATTCACTTCCTAATCCCTAAAACCCGTGAATATATTACTTAAAGTCAAATGGGACTTTGCAGGTGTGATTAAGTTAAAGATCTTTACACGGAGGATTATCCAGGTCGGCCCAATTAATCACATGAGCCCTTGAAATTGGAAGAGGGAGGCAGAAGAGTGGGTCAGAGAGATGATATGGAAGAAAAGGAGAGATTTAAAGACCATGAAAGGAATTCGACTTGCCATTGCAGGCTTTGGAGGTGGGAAAGGGGACGACAAGCCAAGAAAGGCAGGTGGCCTTACATGCTGGAAATGGCCTTCGACTACTAGCCAACAACAATGCCCTCAAGGGCAGGATGCTGAGTGGAATAAGTCAAAGAAAGATGACAAGTGCCATGTACTCCTCTTATATGTGAAATCTGAAACAAACAAGTAAATGAAAACCAAGCTCATAGATACAGAGAACAAATTAATGGTCAACATAAATAAATAAATAAATATCCCATGTCATGTCCCCTCCACTTGGGACATACTTATACCACAAACTGGGAGAGGTCAGAGCTACCCTGGAGAGGCCAAAGGCCTGAGGTCCCTGCGCAGCCAGAGGGCAGGAAACATGGGATGAGAGGTTGATAGAATGGGCTTCACAGTCAGACCAAGCTGGAGTAGGGCATCTCTGTGACCTCAGTCACATTACTTCACTTCTCTGAGACTTTCTTTCCTCGTCGTGAACGGGAGCTCACAAAATCTGCCCCTGGGGGTGGTGTGAGGTTTAAAAAACATATTTGAGTATTAATTTTCTACATGATTCTTCCATACCAGTTCTTATCTTTGCTTTCATTAGGAAGGGAAGGGAAGAGAAGGGAAGGGAAGGGAAGGGAAGGGAAGGGAAGGGAAGGGAAGGGAAGGGAAGGGAAGGGAAAGGAAAGGGAAGGAAAAGGAAATGAGGGTCTCAGTCCCACAACCACAAGGAACAGAACTCTGCCAGCAACTCAAGTGAGCAGGAGACAGATTCTCCCCGAGAACCTCCAGAAAGGAATGAAGCTGCCAACACCTTGGCTTTCATCTAGTAAGATCTGTGCCGGCTTCCTACCTACAGGACTGTAAAATAACAAATATGTGTTGTGGTAGTCCACTAAGTTTATGGTGATTTGTTTTGGCAGCGATAAGAAGCTGCTAGTGTAAGGGAGAGGGGAGGTTTACATACCAGGCCTAGTTACTGGGACAGTCAGAGGAACTGAAGACCAGTTCATGCGAGTGAGGTTTAGAGCTCCCCAATAGCTATGCAGCCTGGGGGGCTAGGGGCTCAAATGCAGAGATCAGGAGAATGTTCTGAGCCAGACAGTGAGTGATCCTACCCAAAGAACTACCAAATATAGTTCTTTCTTTTCCTTTTCTCTAACTCTTCTTCATTGGCTTGCTCTTGTCTAATTTTCCAACTTTTATTTAAGAATTTATTTAATCTTATAAGGCCTTAGGGACCCAAAGATATACAACATCCTTTCTTAAAGAGCTGATAACCTTGTCAGTACAACACAAGCACTGACAATTCACACTGCATAGTAAAAAGAGGTGACCACGTGTTTCCCCTGTGTTTCCATTTAACGTTCACGGCATCATTCTGTGTAGGACACCAGTTGTACTGTGGACTGGAAGTAAGGGTGTGCGTGTGCGTGTGTATGTGGAAAAACACACTCAAAATGGTGCAGAAGGGACAATATTTTGAGAAAATAATGATGTTCTACTAAGTTTTAACTGGTTTAGTCTGCACAGTGTAGACATAGCCACGCACAGGAAATATTTTACCCTCAGAGACACTCAAAATCAAAATATCTTTTAAAGGAGATTCAAAATACATGGAAGAGAATTGTTACTAGCATAAGCACTAACTAATCTAAATCCTAAATAAACTAACCTGTGATCTATTAACACTCAAAATTGTTTTTATGAGTAAAGCCCCAACAACTAGTTCACCAGAATCCCAGGAAGACACAGGAGCTGCATTCATTGCGAACCTACCCACATCAGGCACTGTAGGGAGGGCCTTACCACTTGTCTCACCTACTGCAGCACAGCCACACATCGCTCACCCCTAGGTAACACCTTGCACCGAAGAATTCGAAACCCAGTAAATTAAGTGTGCTGACCCAGTAACAGAGACATAGTCAAGGGAAAGCAACAATGGAGCTGCAAGGTCATTATCAGTGGGACACACTGGGTAGCAAAACCAGTCGGTCACACAGAGGTATGTCATAAACTATGCCAGATTCCTACTGCTGCTGAGACAAATTACCAGAAACTTAGTGGCTTAAAATAACACAAGCTTATCATTATATATAGTTCCACAGGCAAGAAGTCAAAATCCGTCTCACTGGGCTGAATAAAGTCAAGGTGTTGACTAGGCTGGCTCTCTCTGGAGGCTCTAGGAGAATATTTGTTTCCCCACCTTTTTGAGTGTCTAGAGGATACCTGCCTTCCTCGGCCCATGGTCTCTCCCTCCATGTTCAAGGCCATCAAGATGGCATCTTCCAATCACTTTCTCTGACTGACTTTCCTACCTGTCTCTTACAAGAACCATAGTGATTACGTTGGCCCACCCAGATAATCCAGGGAAACCTCCCCATCTCGAAACTCTTAATTGCACCTGCTAATCCCTTTTGCCATGTATGGAACATATTCTCAGATTCTGGGAGTTATCTTTGGGCACCTTACTCAGCCTGCCACATAAGTATGTAGATTAGAGTTTAGCGAAGAACAAGGAAGTACTATAGTGGGTCAAAATCCAGGCAAAAGTCCTTAGCCCATCTAACAACGGGTATCACTGCTTCCAAAATATAGTCTGTGATGCAATATGTATAGTTGTTAGAAGTAAATGAACTCTATGTAGATGTCGGTGGATGAAGGCAGGTGAAGCAATAAATCTATGCTGACTTTTGAAAGGAAGTAAACTTGAGCTGTCACTCTAAGGGGGACAAATTCAGAGGCAAGACATATTGAAAGCAAGCTGGGTCAAGGTTAATGGACTATGCAGTCTCTCTCCAGAGTTTAGGCAATAGCAAGGCATTCAAGAAGCCTAGACACAATTCTCCCAACCACTGGTATTTTTGTCACTGCTCATTAACTGGTTTCAAGTTTCTCTTAGGCCACTGGAGAAGATTTTGCTACCAAATGATTACTTTAAAAGCTCCAAGCAGCCCCTGAGGGAAGAACCCTAGAGCTAGCTATCTTAGCTCTATAAGGTAAAATAATCAGGAGAAGGAAGAACCCGAAATGGCTCATAAAAGCTTTGAGTTTCCTGAATTCTCAAGGCCACATCATTTATAAGGTCTAAATTGCAAGCTATTACTGTAAAATATAAGTGTGATAAAGAAACAGTGTTAGCACAGCTGAGACAGAAGTTAGGTTCAGTGCCCAGGAGTGTGGCCCGAGGAAAACATCCCTTCCCTTCTCACACTCCATTACCACAGGTACCTGTCTCTCGCCTTCAGTCTTGTCCCATTATACTTATGGGACTCAATGCCAAGATCATTTTTCTGAAACACACATCTGGTCACCTTTCTTTCCATTTTAACCTTTGATAATTCTGTCTGTAGAATGAAGTGTGAACTCTTTGGTTTAGTACTGAAGGTACCTTCCTTTATCATTTTATCTCCCATTCCTCCCTTACGTTAAGACAAACACTTTTGTCAAAGTAGATGTTTCAATGTTTTTCATACCTATCTCGTTTTCATCTCTGTCTTTGCATATGCTATTCCTTTGGCTTGAAAAAAAGATCTACGTATTCATTTGCTCTCCAATTTAAATGCCAAGCGCTCAGCAAAGCCTTGAAACTAGCTCGGCAAGGTTTTGAATTCTATGTTCTGCTCCCAGTGCTAACAGAGAGGCATTGAGAAACTGTTACCAGTACATAGCAAACTTGAACCCAAGCTATTCCAGTATCACTTTCCAAAGCTCCCATCTGGTCAGGGCCCCACTCCCCACTCCCCACCCACACCGGGAATTTTGTTTTTCAGTACGTGCTCCCTCCCCCTCAGGATCAACTCGGAATTCTTAAGACACACAGCAGGCTTTCAGAATCAGAATCTATGATATTGGAGTTGAGAGGGCTTGGAGGTTTTTAATATCACAGGTAAATCTAATGCAGAAAAGGGAATGAAAGTCCTTTCCTGGGCTGATGCCACAACAGATATAGAACAGCTAATACTAGTAACTGGGAGTGTGGAATCAAAGCCACAGGTGTCTAAGCCAGAGGTGAACAGGTAGCCAGGGCCACAACTATGTAGACAGAGGCTCTGGGCAGCAGAGGATCAAAGTCGGAATGTCAAGGTAGAAGCTCTTCTGCCTGGACCAATGAAACCAGAATTGTAGGAAGAGTGGGACTCAGTAAGGAATCAGGTGCACTGGGCCTGTCCTTGGAACCCTGGGTCCCGACTAGAACTCACCAATGGAGACTTCTCCAAAAAGCAACATTGTATCACCTTGAAACTTGTTTGAAAAGCATTCTGGGCCCCATCTCAGACCTAATGAGTCAGAATCTGAATTTTAATCAAATCTTCAGGTGATTTAAAAGCCACATCAAAGATTGCAAAGCAACCAAGCCCGGTTCCAGGTGATGCCAACTCTGCTGGTCTGTAGACCATCCTATGAGAAGCAAGAGTGTTAACCTACAACTGAGCAGGTAGAAGAAATTCAAGCATTACCACCGGGAGCAGTTTGAAGGCAAGACTCTCAATCAATCACCTTACTTCGGCGTTTGGCACCGGGCCGTGGGAACTGACTACGTAGTCTATTGGTTGAGACTTCGGGACTTGGAGCAGGTTCAATCCCAAATCTCACCACTCAGCAGCTGTGTTTAACTTCTTTGTGCCTCAGTCTCTGGTCTGCAGTATGGAGATGACTCCCTCATAAGAATGAGGGAGAGACAGCATGTTACTTCTGATAACACTGTAAGTACTCCAAAGCCGACCAAAAATTAATTGATGAAAAATCCATTATTGATTGATTGGTTGACATATTGATTGACTTTTGGCGAGGAAAAGCATACCAAAATGTTAGTGGTATAAACACTTTCAATCTGACTCATAATCTAAAGAGAAGATGCCCTAGTGAAATCTTAGCAACTGGCAGGCATTCCAGGCTAAGGATTTCTTAGAGTATTCATTAATGTGGAAGTGTCCAAAGCAAGACGATTGCCACGCTTTTTGTAGTGGTGACACTGAACTCATGTTCATGAGATCTCAAAGATCCCTTATTCTCCCCCGCATACCTAAGAAGGATGTTTTTCATGACCCATTTTCATGAAACTTAAATTGATTTACCTGACAATATTGCAACATTTTGCATTTAGAGTGTTGCAAATCAGGACTAGAATCTGTCATGATACACAATACAGATTCAAGAAACACATTTAGTTTTATGTTGACCTTTGAAATAGCTCCCTTATTTTTGTCTTGTGCTTCTACACTTGCGGAAAACTTTCACTCTTCCTATCTCATTTATACCCATGAGAACTCTACAGTTGTTTTTTTCTAAAGCCTAGAAGTGTTTGCTATTCCTGCCTGACAGGGAAGGAAATGGAAAGTGATTTGAAGTGTGCAGGGGCAGGGAGTTGGTTGTGACAGAAATGGGACTAGAACTCCAGTTTCCTCGTTCCCAGCTGTTCCTTTGGGCTGCCAGCAGCGACACTGCCACCCTCTGACTGCCGCGTTTATTCGGACCCACCCCAACTCAGAGCCGCGTTACTTGCTCGGCGGTCCAACGTCATAATCCACACCCCCATCAAGTGTTCTTTCCCAAAAAGTGTGTCCTAAGTATCACAAAGTCAATAGCGTCCAAAGCATATAAAATATCTTTTTTTTTTTATTTTGTTTAAGTAACTTTTCCGTTGTAGAATTTACAAGTCAAATTTGGGAGTGTGACTTCATCTTTTCAATTTAGAATATTTCAGATTATGGTGGCATGTAATCTTTTTTCAAATTTGACTAGTTTATTCCTTCAGTAAACACTAGATTTGCCTATTGATTTCTCAGCTCAACTTTCTTTAAAAAAATGTTCTAAGCTATAAAAAATAGTTTTTATAAAGTGTGACTGCACATTCCAAGTTTGGATACAATTTTTTTATTAAGGACCCTGACACTTGGGTTGTGGAGATGAACACAAATCTTAGACTGACAAATGATAAAGCGATAATACTTTATTAATAAAAATTAATAGTTAAGTCCTCAAAATTATAATCCATCAAACAGCATGTTCTTTTTTTAAGTTATTGTAGTAAAAATGTCAATCTAGTCCCTTAAACTTTATAATTAATACTGTGAAATGTTTCCCAAAGTTAGTGTACATTTTTAAAGCATTGCTAATGGTTCTGAGTAGTCTGTAAGCTTATTTAATTTATGACAGAACAATCTTAGTATCATTAAAGAAAAACTGACAACTCTAAACTGACAAGTGTAAGAAACCCCAAAGTTTCACTGACAATTCAGATCTACTTCCTTTCATGCCCAGATTCACTTAATATCTCATTTGATTTTCAAACCTTCCCTCAGAAGCAATTGGAACAAAACCGTGAGCACGCTCAATCTCCATTTGGGCATGTAACCCTTTTACAAACACAATTACAGCCAAACACTATTGTAACCTGATTTGCATTTGCACTAACTAAGTTACAAAGCACATTGAGAATGCCTGCTATGCATACTGCAGACGTATTAGGAGGATATATTTCAGGGCTTCTGTGAACACTAATTAAAAAGATTTTATCTTTCCCCTCAGGTCCACTGAAATTGTTCAAATGCATTGCCAGCTACAACTTCGTTCAAAAACAGTTTTCAAACATGTGACCAGAGCTAGGCAACTATCTCAGGCGGTATGATTCTGTTTCCACCATGGACAAGGCCGGAGAGACAAAGTTTCCGTCTCAACTTCGAGCTTCCTTTTCTTTGTTATTTTGTGTTGCAACCTTGGCACTATCCAACTGTGGACTTTTATCCGTGAATATCTAAATCCTGTCTTGTGGAAAACTAATTACTGAACCACTGAGAGCTTCATAATGTCCTGCATTTGAGTCCTGAGCATCATCCATAATGCATAGGCAGCAGTCTCTGCACTCTGATTACAGAACACTGTCATTAAGTGAGCAAATTAAAGATGTGAATAATTCACTGGCTGAGCGTATTGTCAGTGCTGCATTGTGAAATTAGAATTTCTAATAAGTGCTGCAATTTTTTTAACCCAATTAACACAGAGAACATCTTGAGACTGATTAGTACAATAAAAATTATTACCTTATTCTTTTGCTTCACAACAGCCAAATTAAATACTGTACTTAATTATGCAGCATTCATTCTTTCTCAGCTGAAAAAAAAACTATCATTTTAATAAGAGTTCTGATTTTGTATGTGAGCTAAAAATACAGCACATGCATCTGTACCTGTCTTTTTGCAAAGTTTTTTTTAAGAGTCTAAACAGCAGTATTATCACCAGTGGTAGATTATGATGACACTAGTCTATTCTTAAACCAAATATTTTTACTAAAAAATAAACAGCACACACAGAATTGACAAAGTAACTAACCTCCTCAAATTGAGTTAAAGTATATTATACCTCTGCTTTTGCTTGGCTCTTTAGAAGCAGATTAACACAGATTTGCCCCCACTCTACTGTTTGTGATTGAGGTTGAAACATATATTTAAGAAAATTAATCGATTAGGAAAAATCCAAGTATCTGTAACAGTAGGTCTTACCTCAGATGCTCGTTTAGCACACAGAGATCTGCCTCACTCCCGCCAGGCAAGTGGGAAAGTCCAGTTTATGCTCGGCATGATGATCCTACGCAGAGAGTGTCTGCTGCCATGTTAAATAAAGAAAATGATCATTTAAACCAGGGCTTTTGTCTCCCAATATTTCCTCCTGCTGCCCCTTTCTCATCAAAGCCCAGAGAGGCAGGCACATCTGGCGGCAGTCCCTGCCCCTGACCGCAGCTGCCTCTGGAGAGCTCCCCTCTTCCTTTCCAGCTCCTCTGCATCCCCTTCCTGGGCAACTTCAGCCCCCTAAAATGGGGGAAAGAAACGATGACATTGCAGGCAGAATATGAGATTGTTTGTTCAGCTTCTGTAGCCACCTCCTTCCTGTCTAGATATTTTACAGAAAGGGAATGAGAATGGGGAAACAGCGAAGGTGCTCTGAAAATCAGTCAGACACAATGCAATAGGGAGATGGAGAGGAGGGAAAGGAGAAAGAGAGCGAGAGTGTGTGTGTGTAAGGGGGGTGGGTGGCTGTCAGTGCAGATAAATCTGCATATGGAAATTAAGGTTATCCTGGGTACAGTTTTATTTAACTATGATCTACTGTTTTTTTAATTAGACCAGAATTTTAGCAGAGGACGGGAAGAAAGAAAGTGAGTCTTGAAACCAGAGAGAGCAACTTCTAATTCAATACACTTGAAATTTCATAGCAACAGTAAATAACAGATCCAGAAGTTGTAGGAAAAAGAAAAGGAACCCAAAAACCCAAGAAAAGAAACAGGGTGCTTTTTTTGTGGTTGTTGTTTTTCCCTTGTGTTATTTAATAAACAAGAAGAAAGACCTCTTAAATCAAAGAAAATTGGGATAAGTTGTATGAAGGATTTGAAAGGAA
>VMDR010018770.1:0-18881 GCA_007922815.1 Macrotus californicus
TGATATACTAGAATTCAAATTTTACTACTACAAAATAGAAAAAAAAAACAAAAATTCAAGATAGTGGGTATGATGAGAGGAGCTGAAACTATGTGTCTGAATCCTGTAATTTTTAAACTAGTTAATGTTCCCATATGTCTGAGCCTCAGTTTTCACATCTTCAAAATGGGGATACCAACACCTGTTTCCAAGAGTTCTTTGGGGATTATATAAGATAATGTATGTGCAGAGCCTAACAGAAAAGGTGGCATATAATAGAGGCTCAATAAATGAATTTTCTTTCTTCTATAACATGTTTGCACAAATCTGTTTATGTCTTATGTCTGATGCTTGCCATTACTAATAATACATTAACCTAAACCTACATGTGTGAAATGGGACAAGGTTTACCTAGTTTTTATTAAGATTCACTCTGATAGGCTAAAATGTACTAACAGTAAAGTCAACAAAGCTGACATTGAATTTCTGATGGTGACATGTTACTTAATGTACACCCTGACTCCCCATGATTATTATTTTTTAATCAGCACAACTACTGTACTGACACACTCACTTATGCATACATTTTTGTGTGTTTACACTGGGCAGGGTTAGAGGCTCTATGATCTGAGAGATACCAGGCAGGCACAGCACCAGCACTCTGCTTTCCAGAAGCTACAGTCTGGTGAGAGAGCTAGGGCACATAATCAAACTCTACGAGGCAACCACAAATACTAGTTTTCAAGTATACATAGACTGAGTGTCAACGCTCACTGCACTGCTGTCTTTGAGCTTTTGGTCAAATAACTCTAACTTTCTAAATGTCATTTCCTTGTAACATGCTCTATTTTTTAAAAAATTCCATGGTCACATAAGTTTATATATATATATATATGAATAAGAATACATTATTTTGAAAACAAACAGGATTCTTATATACAGGGTTGGGCAGAAGTAATGCCAGCTGGAGTGTGGTTGGTAGGGTAATGATATGGGTATAATAATTTACAGTTTTAATTTGAATATTTCACCTAAAATGGCATATGGCGGGCTTCAGTGTGATGTTGTTATGTTACAGAATTACATGCTTATGATTTTGTAATAAAAGATTTTGTCATATAAAAGGGACATTATTTGTGCCAGATCCTGTAATGTTAACTCAGAAAACACTGTAATATATATGCTATATGAACAAGAATTCATGAAGCTAGCTCTCCTTTTATTTATATTATATTGTGAGCTAATAAATATTTAATAGCACAAGAGAGGATAATTTTAGAACTAAAACATAACCAAATTCTGTTTTGAATAAAACTACTATCATTCTACTATCATTCTTCCCTTTATTTTAAAAACCTAAAGACTACCTGATTCCATATGTAAATCAAGAATTTTCATACATATGTTGGTATCACATCTCCCCTTTCTTGTTCTGGAGCTGAATTCACCTTTTTCATAGAAGCCAATTTTTCATGCTTTAGATGAGGTTGACTACACACACTCTAATTCCACCCCAGCCTCAGAAAAATAAGACAGCAGAGGTCCATTCATGGACTCCACTCTCTGGACACACTGATTGGTTGACAGCTGGGACCTGGGCTGGGGTGAACACTGTGATGTTTTGCTGAAAGACTTAGGCCCCAGCTGCCGGAAGCGCTGTCAAAAGAAGATGCTGGATGTTGGGCCCCTGCAGAGATTGCCTCCCTTTCCTACGTGGCCCACGTCCAATGATGTAAAGACCCAGCCATCCTCACCCAATGGGAGGCAACTCCGAAAGTACTTCTCTCACTGGGGGACGCTGTCACTGGGTTAGCAGGGCAGGTCAGTTTTTCCCTCTGCTCAATCCAGTTTCCTTTCTCTCTCTTGCACAGACATTGAATCCAAAAAATCTCCTGTAATTTTCACTCTGTCTCAGAGTTCTCCTCAGGGAAACCCAATTTTGACAAAGGCCAATGGGAATCTGTCCCAATATGTGAATGCTGCATGGGAGACTGCCTCTTTTCTTCTGGATTAATTGTGTTTTACAATCACAGAGGCCTGAAGCTATTGTTACTTATCTTTCACTGAGGAGAAAAAGCCTCAGGATGAAGGCAGTACTTCTAGAGGAAGCAGAGCACAGGGGTTGGAGAGAGAATGAGGCAAGGAGGGAGGTCTGGAAGGATAAAGGTTAGAAAGAGAGAGAGAAAGACAGACAAACAGACAGAGAACACAGTTTGTGAGAGCAGGAGTCACAAGACTGATTAATAATAACACTGGAAAACCTGGACCCTGAACCAGTAGTACTCTGGTTATTTTTATTTTTATTTTAGTTGAAACTCATTGAAGTTTTTTTTTCTATTTATAGGTGAAAGGTCATGATTATTATGGGTAAATACTGAGAGCAAATCTTATTATTAACATCAAATAATTTGTTTTGATTGACATATAATGCAGGCTCATGTTTGGTCAATGTCTGCCTATGGAATATAATGTATGTACTAAAGAAAAAAAAGCTTTAGATCATTCAACTGAAAGTTACTTTTTTCAGCGAACAATATGGGATTCCAACAACAAATAAAGTGATACTAGCTTGTACGAATATATGAATATATTTTACCAGGTATCCATCCACAGATTCAGTCAGCAATTCAACACCATCCAAAATTAAATCTATAAAAAGAAAAAGTAGCCCTGGCTGGGTGGCTCAGTTGCTTGGAGCATTGTTCACACACCAGAAAGGTTGCGAATTCGATCCCCAGTCAGGGCACATACCTAGGTTGTGGGTTCAAGCCCCGGTGGGGGCGCATGAAGGAGGTGACCTATCAATGTCTCTCTCTCACACTGATGTCTCTCTCTGTCTCTCTCTCTTCCTTTCTCTCCATAATCAATAAACATATCCTCAGGAGAGGATTAATTTTTTTTAAAAAAAGAACAAAAATAGTATACCATAGTCTCATTGTCCCTGTGTAAACTGTAACAGCATCTAGTAATTAACCTCCAAATGGAATAAAAGGTTCCAGTTAATAAAGTCAATTGGTTACAGCAATAAGTGGAATCAACTAATCTAGAAGACGACATTATTATATTCTGCAGTTTCATTTTTCTCTTATTCTGAGGAAGACTCTCATCTTTGGCAGAACATTTTCACGCTTTCCCTTTGAAACAGTGATCATCTACTGAGTGTAAGTTTTATTAACTCCTCTTAGTCAGTGTTCATATGCCACTAAAAGCCTGTCAGCTACTTCAATATGTGTATTACTAAGTAAGAAATGGTGAGCAAAATTGTGAAAAATGTCAAATGCCGCTTCATCTGTCTCATCTTAATTGAATTCATGAGACTTCCACAAGTAAAGCACAGGAAACAGCAGCGGTAATGAAACAGGTTCATGGATTCGCCAGTACAGAAATCTTCTGGTTTCCTACTAGCAATGCCATTTTATTTTGATGTACAATTTGAAAAAGGTTGGAATGTTCAATGACAGCACCTGCTGAGGCTGAGAGAAGTAATAATTTACCAAGTCTTTCTTAAGCTGCTTTTTTTTGGGGGGGGCAGTGATAGAACATTGAGAGCTAAAAAATTGTTTTATATAGTACAGTCATGCTATTTTCCACTTCAAGCTGGAAATTAATTACCACAATCTCTGGATTTTTCTATAATTTGTTGGCTCCAAGCTCTTATTACTCATCTTTGTATTATGCTTCTGGCTCAGAGCGCTCTCTGAGCATTGTTACTTACTTTGAAAGACAGGCACTGACAAAGCAAATCTAAGCACCATGTATTTGAGCTTCAGATTTTAAGCTCCTTCTTTATTGAGTGTCTAGTCCTAGACAATGGTTTGAAAACTTATCTTTATTGACATAGTTCCTATGTATTAAGCAAATAGTAATATAACTTAGAATATGTTTATATTAAAGTAGTGTAAATGTCACTCTACTTGCTATAATGAAGATTCATATAAATTATTTATGATTATAAATTATATAATATTAGTAATATTATTTCAGCAGATACCTATGCCAGTTTCCATGAAAACCTACAGAATTCCTTCTTTTGTCAATTATCACTGCTTCTCAATAAATAAAGCTGCCTAGATGAAAGCACGTCAGTTAAGACTGTGTGACTGGGTAAGCGCCAGACACTTCTTTACAAAGTTGTCTCAAACCCTGAAGAGTCTACAAAGCTTATTTAATTTCCTCCCATTTACAATGAGGATGCCCAGTCAAAAGATGGGCAAGTTCCTTAAAATTAACACAAATATCCCAGGACAATCATTAAAGTAATTTATGTTTTGATAAATCCACAAAAGAAATGGGAAACTTACCAACAAAATAAAAATGCAGAACCTTACAGTGAGTTGAAGATAGCAGCCACTGCAAGTTGGCACTTTAATAATGTACCATAAACAGCAGCAGAGACTAAATTATTTACATGCGCCTGCCTCCCAGACGCTGGGAAAGCGAGCCGTGCAACGAGAGAGGCAAAGGACTTGTGAGCGCTGGGCGCCCACAACACAACCGTCTCTCACTGTTCATGTTTCACGTGCTTCTCAAGTGAGGGTGTGCAAGTTGTATTTCCATACCCAGGGGCATTTTGAAGGCTGGGCAATACTCAACATGTGTTTTTAGTTAGTTAAATACATGTAAGCTAATACGCACTGAGTATTCTATACTGGACACTCTTCTAGATACTTCACCTCACATGATCCTTGTAATAAACGCAGGACATAGTAAAGGTATGTTCACCCCCCTTTAAAGATAATGATGCTAGGCAGCAAAGGCCGCACAAAAGGGGCACGATGGGACTTGGATCTGCGCTGCTTGATCTCAGAAGGCAGGCTCCTGGCCGCTGTAAACGATGTCCTTCCCTTATGGGGACTGTAGCAATAACGACATGTTTGCCATGAGCTTTTTGTTTGTTTTCCCCCCACACACCAGATCCACACTAAGCTCTGCTAAAAACTTCACCCTGATGGGTCCCTCGGGCAGTAGAGTTAGACTAATCTAGCAAAACTTTTAAAGTCACAGCTGTCGGGGGTGGAAGGAGGGGTAACGAAAAAAGAGGTGGAAGAGAAGGAAGCCTAGAAGGAGACAGAGACAGACTTAAATGGCCATTGAAAATCCACTTTGCTTTGGTTCAAGAATAACCTATCTCTTCCCCTCCACTAAGTACAATTGTAAAGGGTTTTAAACAAACAGTAAGCCTCGCTCGCGTGCATGTCGTCGAAGCAATGGAAAGAAAAAACTTGCTTTATTTTTTACTGTCTTTATTTTTAACTGAATTTTTTAATGATAGAACCATACTTCTGTGTTACAGTGTGACGTATTCATATTTAGTTGCTCTGATTGTCCTCTTTCTTACATAACTTTTTATTCTAAAATAGTTGCAGCCTCATGAGAAGTTGCAAACATGGTACAGGTAATTCAGTCCCTTTCACCCAGCAGTCCCCAGTCCCATCATCCGTTTTTTTGTACAAGAGACAGTGAATTGATCACCTTCTTTGTTTCCACATCTACCACCTGAAAAGCAGAGAAAATGACACTGGTGCCGAACACACGCCACTGGCCTGCGAGGTGGCTTCCCTGCGTGACTCCTGAAGAAGCTTGGAGCAGACGGAGTCCGACCCTGGCCTTGATTGTTAAGCCTGCTGGCAATCTGCCTTCGCACAGTATGGTCTTTGTCATGGGTGCCAACAAGACTTGGCCTCATTTAAAAAGAAAAATAGCTCAGTCTATCTTTGTGGTAAAGTTTTGAATGCTTAACTGAATTCAATTAGGACAGGAAGAAGATTTACCTTAATATACGCAGAATTAAAAAAAAAATCTTTGTTGTAATTTCTCCTCCAAGAGCTCACTTTTCTCCAGTGAGAAAAGACATTTGGTTTAATACAAGAAAGATGAATTATAATAAAGGACACTTAAAAGGCTTTGCATCAAGACAAAACACATTCAAGGGCAATATTTAGGGGACGGGTTAAGGGAGCAGCTGGCACCATTAAGACGTGAATGTGCAGCCTGAGATTGAAAAGAAACTGAAGAGCATTTAATCATAAGGACATTGTGTATTTTTCAAGAAATAAAACCCCCGATGTTGCTTTTCCCAGACTAAGGTTAGTGGAAAAGCTCCGAGACTGTTGTTATGACCTCGGGCTCTCCGCCCAGCTTTAATCACCATGAGGGAAACGGGGCTGTGCCCAGGGTGGCCTGTTTCACTGTCACGGCTGCGTGCGGTGCGCGGCAACGTATTATTTCCTGAGTCACCTCCCTGAACATGAGCAGAGCAGTGTAAAAAAAAGACGTGGGAGGGCTACCCCAGGTTTGGCTATTTTACCTCCTTCTGTAAATGCACCTCTTTCTTCAGCATGTGTTTTCCTGAGAAGGCTAGCACTAAAGTAAGGGAAACCATCCCAAGTCAGAGGTCAACGGGTCTTATTTCTAACTGACTGCTATCACTTACTTAGATAGACAGGACTCTTGTTTCCAAAGTTAGGATCCACAGGTGTGTTCTTGCACAAGACCTCAGCCTAAAATTCATAACAGTTTTTAAGGTATTTTCTAAATCTTTGTTTCTTCTGAAGGGCCTTTCTTCAGTCTTGGAAGACAGGAAACATTGTTTTTCCAGATGATAAATTCTCACTATAATAAACTACATGGAACTCAAAAGGAAAAAAATTATTTCACTGTTGAGCTTGCCTTTTACTCTGAGGAGGAAGAACACACAAAGCTCTGTCTCACAAGAACTCTGCATGTACTGACCCCACACTAGTGCTCCCACAATCTCCCTGGAGATTCTTCAGAGAAGGCTTGAGAATACTGGTGCACGGCTGACCCATCCTATTCGTGTTTCTTGTACTTTGGTGTTACACATTTATATGCCACACAAGTTGAGATAATTACATAGTTTTAAAGTAAAAAAATGTGTTAAAAGACAGGAAAATGAATAGATAACAAAGGCTGATACTTATTATAACTGCTATATAAATAAAAGCTAAGAACTGTAGTTCAAAAGTTTATTTTTTCATTGGATATGCATAAAACCAGAAAGAGGGTTGTGCCCATTTGAACATAGCAATATTGATTTGGCCTCTAAGTTGTACTTCACTGTTTAACATAATTTCTGGTTATAAGTTTTGTAAGGCTTTTCCTATCATATGTGTGTGTGTGTGTGTGTGTGTGTGTATCTCCTTGGTCAAAATTTGTGTACATCTACTAAACACATTGCTAAATAAATATTATATCTACCCTCGCATTATAAGATATTGTGTTCTCAGGACAAGCGCATTAGAGCAGGAATGAAAGGAAGCACTTGGCTTTTCTGCTGAGTTGCACACAGTAGCTACAATAAAGAAGAATAAAATTCCATATTTTATCCCATATTTTCCTGCAGTTCATATTTTTACAGAAAACAGATAAAAGACAAAATTAAGAACTGACTGGACGGTGGGTTTACATCCATGTGATCTGATACGTGTACGTGTATAAAAACATAGTAGGATGCTACCTCCTTTACCCAAACTTTATGACATATGCAAATTGCTTCACTGTAGTAGACTGTGTTTAATGATATATAACTGGAAGTCAATTTCTCAGTCTGCCGGACCAAGATAAGGAACAGAACTAAAACTCACTCCTCTTCACACACACAGGAAATTGTTTGGTAGGGAAAACATGCTTCCAACTCCACAAAGCATAACATAGTGAAAAGCTATCACTTGCAAAACTTCTCTCTTTTACATTATATTTGAAATGATCTATAATATGAGAGAGAGGATAAACTGTGGCCAAATTGTGTTCATAAATGCTGCTGTTTACACTGAGAAAATAATCTATGCTCTCCTCACACCTGTTTGTAAGCTCTAAACATGTGCATATAGGTAAGCCTGAAATAATAATTTCCAGGCATTTTACTCAGTGCATAGTAAAACATTAATATTGTTGGTCTGGAAGTCACCCATTTCAAGCTACATGCAGCACCCCTTTGTCTTAATATTTTGTGATTTAGTTAAGTTGCTATTTGTTATTTATATGGACATGCAATTTTTATAATAACATAATTTATAATACATGTAACACGTAAATTTTGTAATACTTTCTTATTAATATATATAAAATATATACTTTCCCCCTGTCTCTTTCTCATAGAATGCTGATCTCCAAATGGAAAATACCAAGTATAATGGAAAACCATTTTCCTGTAGAAAAGTTTTTCCAGTAGAGTATGCATTGTTCCTGGGCTAATAGAATAATCAATTATTTTACATGATATCTGATTGCCTTTCTACCATCCTATATCATATAAATTACATGAAAAGCACCTTTCTAGCTAAGAAAAATATCCAGCTGATAAAACATAGGTGGTAAAGTTATTGTCTTTAGGCACTTATCACGTTTGGCTCCACTGAATTGCAATGACTTCCTAAAACTTATTAGATCAAGGTTAAGTTCATCTCCAAAGATCAGACCACAGATCAGCTGTAACCAGAATTGCTCTGGTTACATTCACCTCCTGGCAGAATGCCCGGATCTCAAACTCCTCGGTTAACCACTGGAGTGGCTCTAAGGTAGCAAGTACTCATTTCTAAATATGACCTCCGGTTGGTTCAATGTCAGATAACACAATGTGTCAGGTTTGTGAAATGAGAATAACGTGCTGAGGGGTACACACTTGACTAGTGTGACCAAAGAGAAAGAACGCAAGGCTTGCATGGGGTGAATAAATACAGCGAGCTGGAGACAGTAATAATTCTCCTAGTGAACTCCTAAGAGGCGACATGCAATACTATTTTTTGAATATATGTAAGCACTTAGGATGTACAAATTGCCAGTTATAAAAACAGTCATGGGGATGTAAAATACAGAAGAGGGAATATAGTCAATGTATTGTAATAACTAAACATGGTATCAGATGGGAACTAGGCTTATCAGGTTTATTACTTTATAAGGCATATAAATGCCTAATCACTATATTGCGCACCTGAAACTAATATTGTATATTAACTGTAATTGAAAAAACTTTTAAATTATTTAAATAAAATTAATAAAGAGATGTGACCCCCCAATAAAAAATATAAGCTGTAAAATGCAAGGTTATAAATATGTGTCCAGTCATTGTTTAAAAAGATGCTTTTTAGAGAATAATTTAGCATTTTAGCTTTATTCTATGATATATTCTCATTCTTTTGTTGCTCCATATCTAAGCTCTTTATTAAATATATAATACTGGTCTCATACACACTTCACAGGGCTTTGTTAAGAATTCTTGTAAACTTTTACTTTACAGGCCAAAACTATCTTGCAAGAGGAAATAACTATACATTTCTATTGTATCTCTGTCTCTATTCCCAACTACAAAATTTAAAATTAAGATGTAGACTTTTCAGAGTGGATTATACTATAAAGTTGTACTTTATGAAAACATGCTCAATTAATGCACAACCCTCAAATACATATGTTACTATAGCTCTCCCTGCCACCTAGGCCCTGGGGTAGTCTCTTCATCTTCAAGTCCTTAACTCCACCAAAAGGCTTTTCATCAACTAGCTAACCTACATTCAAGCACTCAGATAAGTGAAGGAAAAAAGCATTTCTACTTTTAAATAAATCTCAGTGTTATTGAGTAGAAGGCCGTAGACCACTCTTTGCTCACTGATTTTCTCAGCAAAAAATAGTTATTGAACACCAACAGTTTGCTGATCACTGTATAAAGTGTGGGAATCATGGATGAACATGGTGCCAGTGACATCAGCTGGTGGACAGACCTGACCAAACACACCCCTGTACTAAGTGCACAGTGTAATAATAGTTTGAGGTGGGGACAATGTTTTGTGACACCTTGACAGGGGTCTGACTAGAGCTGGGCCAGACAGCAGCACCCTGATCCTGAAACTGAGGTTGCAACCCTAGCCATCAAAGGACTTAGTCTGTTGTGGAAGAAATCAGAAGAATGTAAAAAGCAATAAATATACAGTAGCCCCCTGCCCCCATCCATGGGAATATGTTCCCGGAACCCCAGTGGATGCATGAAACCACAGAAAGTACCAAACTCTATCTATATGTCTTCATGTCTTCCACCACAACTTTAATGCTTTTCCCATCTTAACCTAAGCACTTATCACACACTCCCGAGAACTATCACCTTTTCATTTAAAGGAAGCACTTTAAGGCTTCTCTTGGGCATATTCAAACTGCCAGCATCACAATTCTTGCAGTTTGGGGCCATTATTAAGTAAAATAAGGGTCACTTGAACACAAGTCCAGAGATACTGTGAGAGTGGATCTGATAACCCAAGAAGACTACCAAGTGACTAACAGGCAGCTGGAGACGCTCAACCAGAGGGCGATTCAAGTCCTGGTCAGGGTGAAGAGGGACTGAGGACGATTTCGT
Organism: Macrotus californicus; assembly: GCA_007922815.1. Taxonomy (NCBI): domain Eukaryota; kingdom Metazoa; phylum Chordata; class Mammalia; order Chiroptera; family Phyllostomidae; genus Macrotus; species Macrotus californicus. Next base: position 10,340 of record VMDR010018770.1, read on the forward strand.
CATGCTACTCACAGGGGCTGGGCATTTAAGATTTATGAATTGTTTATTTCTACAATTTCCCATCTAATATTTTCAAACCACTGTTGGCTTTGCATAACTGAAACAGTGGAACTGGAAACTGCAGATAAGGGGGGACTACTTTATGCATAAGTATCACCGAGAACCCCTCTGTATTGCTTGACAATTGGTAACCTATTAATTTTTTTTCTCTAAAACAAGATTAGACTAGATCTGTAAATTTCCTTCCAACTCTACCATCAGGTTCTATTAAATCGTGTGTTTACACAAATCACGGGTGTCTGTTCTTGAATGTAAAACAGTGAAAAGGCAGTTTCAGAACTTTCTATTGAGTACTTCTTACCCTTCATTTCTGTGTTACACAATTCTCTCTGGTTTTTTCCTTCCTTCTCCATTCAGGTTTCAGGAGGCAAGAGTCATTAGTAATTAGTGTCTAACTTTCTTTCATCACAAAGAGACATTTCAATGTTGAGGCCTCACTAAGTAATTGGATGAATTGTTGTTTACAACCTTTTGGAAACAAAAGGCAAGGACTGGAAGCTTTTGCTTTTCCTGAGCTTCACCTTGCCCTGAACTTCAGGAGGGTCACTTTGCAAGTCTGTCGCTCACTCGGGGCTGGCTCTGCCCATTCCAACCCCAGCCAGAATGAAGGAGAAAGCCGAGAACCACAGGACTCAACAACTGCTTCACTGTAGTTTTTAGCTTCGTGTTATACACCTGCAGCAATTCTAAGGGACCCACGTTCCCTTGAAAAACTGAGTTGTAGACTTCAATCCCTGGCTAACAGCCCAGGCACACCCTTGCTCCAAGGGGCATCAGTAACAATATTCCAAGACTCCAAGTGAAAATTAAAAATCAAAAGCTACATAAGATGTATTTGCCTCTTCGTAACATACTTGGTATATTTACCTAATAGCAAATCATTGAGATAAAGTGGGTGGGGGTGGGGAGGACAGCAAGCAGTTGTCCTTGAAGCCCCTTTAGCCATGAAATTTGACCGGTCCCTCTTTTCTTCAACAAAGCAGTGAAAATGCCTTCTCATTCCTACAAGCTTCTGCCAAGACTCATTAAAGCCAAAATATGCTCATAAAGATGCCACATTTTTGTGTTTTCAAGTTTACCATGAAAATGTCTCCTCATCTGGTATTTTAAAAAGTTAACCCTTTATTCTTAAAAGATGAAAAACGTTTTCAAGGTAGTAACATATATCGAACGAAAGAAGTGAGCTACTTGTAGAATACTGGTGTTTTCCCTCTTTATCCTTTTATTAAATGGGAAGAGGGAACAGGGGCAAGGGGCCACTTAGTCAACTTCGTCGATACAAAGCTCCCACTGTCCTTAAAAACTTTTAGTAAATAATTTGGAGATACTAACCTCCTTTTACAAATTCACCTAGAATTTGAGAACAAAAAGTAGTCAAAATCATTTACTATCCCTCCCCTTCCACAGCAGCTCCTACTTTTATTTATTAATACAATGGTTACAGCGCATATAATGGTGACCGAAAACAGAGCCAGTGTCCATTCCCGAAAAGACGCACAATCTACTAGGGGAGGCAGGTCCTAACAAAATAATAAATATTTTAAGATAGTTTTCACGTAATTACAAACTACAAAAGGTGTTCTGAGACAAAGGAACACAAAAGGGTCCAAATAAGGATCCCCTGAATGTGCAGGAGGAATCAGAGTTCACCAGAAAGAGGGAAGGCAGGCGATGGCAGGGACTGAAAGAAACCGCATACAGCCCAAAAAAGGAGAAACAAGGCATATTTGAGGTAACAGGTGGCGAAGCCGAGACCAGTCGGTGTGATAAAACAAGAAAAGGAGGCAAGAGGCAGACCATGTGGAAGCTTGAAAGCCAAGGGATGGTTTGTGTTTGTACCAGAAGACAAATCAGAAGCTGCTAAAGACCTTTATCTGGGGACGTGAATACCAGTAGATTTGTTTTAACAAGGTCAGGCTACTTCAGCGATTTTCAACCTGTGTGCCTCAAGAATTTTTAAAGCATCCTATACCTGGCCTCTTTCCCCTTAGACGGGCAAATCAAAAAGTGACAACAGCAACACAACAATAGTTGTCCAGTGTGAATGCCATAAATAGGACATGTAATAGAGTTGCATCTTATTGGTCATGTCACTATAATAAGGTTGCATCTGATTGGTTAATTCTTGGTACCAGAAATCCTTATATACAATTATAGGTTCTTGGAGCTTGAGAATAACATGGAGGCCATCCACGCATTCAATGTAGTCAAAGAAAGAAATGTAAGCCAGGCAGACAAATACCATATGACTTCACTCATATGTGGAATCTAATGAACAAACTGAACTAACAAGGGAAACAGGGACAGACTCACAGATGGAGAGCAGGATGACAGCTGTGGTGGGGAGGGGCTGAGCGAAAAGGAAAAAGGACTCAAGAACATGGACAACAGGGTGGTGACTGCTGGAGGAGGGGGATGGTATAAGGGGACTAAGTGGTGATGAAAAAAATACAATAAAGATTAAATTAAACAACTCTAAAATAATAAATATGAAAAAATAACCACAAACAAAATAAGTAAATAAAAATAAAAATGTCACTTTGGAGCAAAAGGGGTAGGTCATTACTATTAATATTTTGTTTATAACTAAATCAAAATTATACCTATTTTTGTCAGAGCAGCAAAAAATATATTTTTTGGCATGTCGCAGAATTTTAATAATTAGTTTATGTGTGCCATGAGATGAAAAAGGTTGAAAATCTCTGGTCTGCTCCAATATGGAGGGCAGGTGGAGTCGCTGTGGGAAATCAGTTAGTAGGTTATTGTGCTTTTCCAAAGTAAGACTTGCTGTCCATTAAATAAAATAAGTGCAGAAAGATGCTCTGCAAGAAGTTTTGGCCCTCAGAAAGGTGTTCCCTTTCAGTACTCCGTTTTGGAATCCAGGTGTCTTAGTCTGAGGAGTAAACCGTACAGAGCTGGTGGGGCCACACTGGGTGCTCCTAGCTAACCTTGGAGTTGAGAGCACATTGTGTCTGGAAGCCATGACGGAGACAGAACAGCCAAGGCGGAAATTGGAGGTGAGGATGAGAAACTTGGTGAGAAAGACGGGGCCTCTTCCTGGTTAGGTTTTGTTCTTACCTACTGTGGTTCAGGGACATTATCTGTTTTAAAGGGGAAAGCACAGAAAAAGGAAGGGAAAATACTGAAGACAAAAATGTTTTACTGAGTTTCTTTTCTAAACAGGGCAGAAGACAAGTCTGCCAGGGGAGGGGTTGTATGTGTAATTACAGTCTAGCACAAGTTCCAACTGCTAAAGACGACACACTAATAATATGCCCAGGTTGATAAATATACAAGAGCACTTCGCCATATGTAAAATCATTCGTTTTGCTTTTAAAACAGTGCCAAAGGGCATTGCTCATCCACATGACAAGCTGTTTCCAATGATCATCTCCTCCTGCATAGCATTTGCCTCTCCCAAAGCATTGTTTGGATTTTGACTTCTTTCAATTACAAGTGTTTAAATTCAAACATGCCACACTAATTTCGAATGCTGAAGATCTGCTATATTAAAAAAGTATGGATAACTTAGCCCTGAAAGCAAACATATGTGTTTGATGCAGTGAACCATAATAAAACTGGTAGGTGGGCTCTTGAGGATGCAGACCCACAGTGTAAGAGAAACTCACGGTTTCTGAGCACTTAACTATAAGCCAGGCACTCTGACATTCACCACTTCACTTAATAGGCACTACTTGCCAGTGAGAAAAGAATGTAACTTTCCGCTGTGCACTGAGTTACAGTGACAGAGCTAGAAAGTGGCAATGCTGGAATTCAAATCTTAGTGTGTGCAGCTGACAGGCAAATTGTTTCCACAAAACTAGTCTGCAAGCGTGAGCAACACTTGCTCAGGCAATTCTTAGCTTGAGTAGTAACCAAGGCACCGAAGAGTATGTGTAGGGAGGGCAGGCAGTATGAGAGAGAGAGACAGAGAGGGACACAAAGAAGATGACTGAGTGTGAAGGAAGGAGCGGGTGCACTGGGAAAATAAAGAAAAAATAAAGAGTGAAATGAAGAGGCCACTACTTTTCCTTTCCCTAAGAAGATGGAGAAGAAAAAAAAGGTAGGGCCTGAGTCACCAACTAAACACATGGTATACTATGCATACGCTCACTTGAGCACGGTCAAGCCAGGAGAGGTTTTGTTTTTTTAATGTGGAAATTTGTGCCACATTAGAAACACTTGAGAGAAGTAGGGGTATTTAACTTAGAGAAGGAGCCTCGGAGAAGGGGCATGGTTTCTGTCTACTCATCTTGGAACCGCCATCCTATGGAAGACTGCATGACATACCATGGGTAGTTTAATGGAAGAACCTGCCCAAATGAGTGAAAACCATAAGACAGCCTAAGGCTTGATTCTAAGCTCTTTCCAACAATGAGGAAAATGTGGTAAGCTGGCTTAAGAGATAATAAGTTTCCTAACACTGGAGGAATTCAAATCAGGGCTGAATGAGCTCAGGTCACAAATTTGTTTAAGAGAGATTCTTGAGTATAGAACCGAATCATGATGAAATCCAAGATGTCTTCAAGCACTCTGGTTCTGGTTCATAAGGCCTAGTGCAGTCTGTGGCTCACGGTGTGGCCTGGAGAGTTATCACCTTGGACATTATCCCAGAACATTCACAAGCAATGTACCCTGGAAGTGCAGAGCAACAGAGAAATCTCCCACATGTGGCAGCCACAGGCACTGGCGTAGTCAGAAAGGCTCTGAGTCCCAGCCATGTTGCTTGGCTGCCCTGTGCCTCTGCTTCCTATTTTGTCACCTAGTGAGTAAGGGTAAAACGTGCTCAGGTCAAAGATATCCACATGGTTCAATCAGATACAATCTGTAAAACCCTTTGGCAAAGGTACCATATCATTATCTGCTGGTATAGTTTGGGAAAACACAAGAACCATAAAACCTCTGAGGCTGAGAGCTGAAGAAATAAGCTTTTTAATTTTATTTTTCAATTAAAGTTGGCATTCAATATTTTTTATATTAGTTTCAGGTGCACAGCATATTGGTTAGACAAGCATACACTTCACAAAACTATCCCCCCCTCCAATATTTCAAGTACCCACCTGGTACCACACTTAGTTATTACAGTATTATTGACTATTTCTCTATGCTGTACTTTACATCCCCATGACTATTTTGCAACTACCAATTTGTATTTCTTAGTCCCTTCCCCTTTTTCACCCAGTCCCCCAAACCTCCCCCCTCTGGCAACCATCAGTTTGTTCTCTGTGTCTATAAATATGTTTCTGTTTTGTTCGTTCAATTATTCTGTTCTTTATATTCCACATATGTAAAATCATATGGTATTTGTCTTCCTCTGATTTCACTTAACATAATACCCTCTAGGTTCATCCATGCTGTCGCAAATGATAGAATTTCATTTTTTTTATTTTTTATTTTTTTATTTTAAAGATTTTATTTATTTATTTTGAGAGAAAGAAGAAGGGAAGGAGATAGAAAGGGAGAGAAATATCAGTGTGTGGTTGCCTCTTGTGCACCCTCTACTGGGGACCTGGCCACAACCCAAGCATGTGCTCTGACTGGGAATCGAACCAGCAACCCTTTGGTTCACAGCCAGCACTCAATCCACTGAGCTACACCAGTCATGGCAAAATTTCATTTTTTATGGCCAAATAATACTCCATTGTACATATGTACCACCACTTTTTTATCCACTCATCTACTGATGGGCACTTGGGTTGCTTCCATAGCTTGACTATTGTAAATAATGTTTCAATGAACATAGGGGTACCTATATCTTTTTGAATTAGTGTTTTGGGTTTCTTTAGATATATACTCAGAAATGGAATTGCTAGGTCATCAGGCATTTCAATTTTTAATATTTTGAGGAATGTCCACACTGTTTTCCATAGTGGCTGCACCAATCTGCATTCCCATCAACAATGCATGAAGGTTTCCTTTTCTCCATATCCTTGCCAACACTTCTTTGCTGATTGATGGATGATAGCCATTCTGACAAACTCTAATGATGTATATAAAGTGCCTGGTACCTAGTGGGCCTTTGATAAATGTAGTTGTTGACTGAACATGTATTATGAGCAAGGCACTCTGTTTACTTGTACTTTACGACAACTCTATGGGGAAGGTACTATTGTTACTCCCATTTTACAGGTAAGGAAACTAATCAGAGAGAGGTTAAGAAAATTGCAAAGGATCACCCTTCCTGAAATGCTATTTTATTTAAAAAATTAGTATAAAATAAGTGTTTGGGATGGACTAAACCTACAGTAGTCACCCTTGATCTATGATTTTGCATTCTACGATTTCAGTTACTCATGGTCAACTGCAGTCCAAAAATATTAAATGGAAAATTCCAGAAATAAACAATTTATAACTTTTTAATTCTGTGCCATTCTGAGTAGCGTGATGAAACCTTGCCCTCTCTAGCTTCATCCTGCCAGGGACATAAATCACCCCTTGTCCAGCACATCCACTCTGTGCTCGCCCCCCACCTGTCGGTCACTGAGTGGCTATGTAGGTGATCAGATCGACTGTCGAGGTATCACAGTGCTTGCTTTCAAATAACCCTTCTTTTACTTAATAATGGCCCCAAAACACAAGGGCAGTGATGTTGGCAATTTGGAAATGCCAAAGAAAAGCCATAAAATGTTTGCTTTAAGTAAGAAGGTATGCATGTACAGAAAAAAAACACAGTATAAAGAGCGTTCAGTACGACCTGCTGTGTCGGACATCGACCAGGGAGGGGTGTTATAATGTCTCCCCTGTGGATAAGGTGGGACCACTGTATTTTGTAAAAAGGAACGTGAAGGACATAGAAAGCCATTTGCAGGGGAGCACTTAAACCATAAGAAGCTAATGCTAGAGGTTTCATTTCATTGGGTGAAAAGGACAGGCTCGAATGGCCGATGGAACCCAACTTTACTTTCAAATTTTACTCTACAAAACACTGAGACAAAATCTGTAATGCATTCTTCGGACTAAATACCATTTCTTTGGAAGCGTTATGAATTTTTTACAGGAACCAGTCTGTTCAAATTTTGATATTTGAATTCATATTCAATGGTAGCTTTAGATGTTTTGGGGAGGAAATGTTCTCTCTATAGCCTAGAATAAGTGCCAGCATTCTGCTTATTTTGACTATTTGTCCAATAGTCACAACAGAGTGTCAACATTTCATTCTAAGACCTAGGCCTTAGTCTTCAAAGAGGCTCAGCCTCGCACATCACACTGCTTTTGAAAAACGAGGCATAGTCCACTGAGACATCTATCTTTTAACCACACTCTGACAGCACCAGACTAGGAAAAGAAAAAACTCTGAAGAACTGGCACACGTCTTAGACCTGATGGCATTTACGAACTACACTATTACTTAGCTTTAAGTGGAAGCTATAAACCACAGGTTTGTAAACACCATACAAGAAAATGAGACTCAAGTACCTCCGTTTTCTAAAGTTCACTTTCCAACACTCCACTTTTATGAAAGATCTACCTTAGTACCTGTTTTTACTGGCTGAAACCATTCAGAAGAGGATTTCCACTTTTACGAGAAGAGGCAACAAGTGAAAATCGTGTTCAGTGCTTGTTTTGCAGGGACAGGTTCCAGACCTCGCACCCTGAGCTGTGACAGCGGCACGGCCCAGCGCCTTTGCTGGGAACTACACTCAGTATCTCAGCATCAAGCTCCCCCCGCAACTTGGAACTGTGTGAGCTTCTGCGCTGCTTCTTTATTTATTTGGTGCACCTGTCCTCAGGTGGCTGCTGCTTCACTTTATACCATTCAGAATTATGAAAATTTTCATAGGAACACTCTGCTTTCAGATAGTGGAGAAACCTGTATAAGGTTAAATGCCTGGTAGTTATATCCTGGACTGGAAAAAGTATTGTTCCTCACAATAATGTAGATTATTAGAATAAAAAGAACTTTAAAAACCAACTTTACTTCTCAACTTATGCTCACTTTAGACTCCTGCAATAAACTCCGAAGAAAGTAGACCGGAAACTCATTTCCCGATTTTCACACAATTTCGTATTTTGTGTGTCCCTTTCTTACAGTGCTAGAGATGACAAAAGTTACATGAATGTGTTTTGCCTTTTAAAATGTGAAGAAAATATTTATAGCAAATGATATATTAGTCACTCCAATGATAGATTACTCACCCACATTTTTATTCTATTTTGAGTGTGCCATGAATGATTTAGCTTATTTTTCTTTCACTTCTTTTCAAAAGAAAAAGTATTTCTAGAATATGTAACTCACATTCATTTTCCAAAGGAAAAAAAAATCCTAAATCAACTACCCTTTCTAGACCTCAGTCCTAACTATAAAATCTAATTATAGAAGGAAAAGGACTGGATTAAATATTCTCTAAACCCCTCTACAGCTCTATGATTATTTTAACCTTTGGAAATAACTAGAGCACCCAACAGCAGAATAGCCACAGTTCATTCTCATGATAAAATGCATGCAGCCTTGAACAAATTTTATAACATGCCATGAAAAGAG
>VMDR010018771.1:8146-18983 GCA_007922815.1 Macrotus californicus
TTAATTTCAGTGTCTCTGGTTATATTTTGTTTACTTTTTTCTTTTGTTGATTATGTTCCAGTTAAAGGTGAGATCATATGGTATTTGTCCCTCACTGCCTGGCTTATTTCACTTAGCATAATGCTCTCTAGTTCTAAATCTTCTTATACTATCTTCATTTGGAGGGATTCTTTTTTTCTTTTTTGCTCTTCTTATCAGATGTTTTCTGCTTCCTTACCTTCCAAATTTCTGATTTGATCTTCAGCGTTTTGAAGACGTGTTTCTTTTGTCTCCTCCTTTTGGAAGGCTCATTGTGTTTTTTTCTATGTATTAGGTAGAACTGCTGGGTCTCCCAGTCTTGGTAGTGTGGTCTTATGTAATAGGTGTCCTGTAGGGTCCAGAGGCACAGCCTCCCTGTTCACCCTAGTGGACCACTCCAGGTGTGCTTCCACCTGCACTCCCAATGTGGGCCATGTACACCCTCTTGTTGTAGTTGAGTCTTGATTACCATTGGCAAGTCAGTGTGAGGGATTTACGCCCCCAGGCCTATCAGCTTTAAGGACTGGCTAGGACCACCCTGGAGGGTCAGCTGTGCAAGGGCCCACCCCATAGAGTAGGACTCACTTCACTTGGGCTATGGCACCTGTTGAGTCTGCCCCTTGAGTATGTCTCTTGTAGAGGTAGTTGGGTGGTGTTTCAAAGGGATCTGAAGCTGCCCACTGGTTGCACTGGCTCTGGAGCCTCCTAGGAAGTATAGGCCAATGTCAACTACCACCTGTGTTCTGCCCAGGGCCACCCAGCATGAGCTAAAGTGATGTGTAGATTGCTGCTAATTGTGCTTGGCTTGGAGGTGCACAGGTAAGGCCAAGCTGTGAACTAAGGCCAGCTACTGCTAATGCCAGGCCTGGTGCCACTTAGTGAGAGGTACAGGTCACACTGGGCCAGATGCTGCTTTTTTGAAAGACTTTAGGAAAGTCTGAAGCATGGGCCAAGACAGGCCATTTGTATGGAAAAGCGACTGGAAGCAGCTTGGGTGGGCCAGCAGGTTAAGTTGGGCAGGATCTCAGGGAATCACCAGGGTGGGGCAAAGAGTGATAGCCAGGTTAACGGAGACTCAGATATAGTGCCTGTGTCAGCTTGAGGAGGGAGGGCTCAGAAGAAGAACAATGGCCTCAACCAGCACTTCTCTCCTAAAGAAAGCTGCCTCTCCAAGTCTCGCCCTGATGACAGACAGTTCAGTTTCTCCCTGTGTGTACCTGATGGCCTTTTGAGCTGGTGCCCCAGTGCTGCAGCATAGAGCAAGTGAGTCTGGTTAAGTCCACGTGTGGGCCTTTGAAGAGGAACTAGGCAATGCAAATCTTACAGAGATCACGTAAAGTTAAATCTATGGCTACAAAAGAAATTAATGAAATCTAAATTTTAAAAAATTCTATCACTGAATTATTACACCAGAGCTTTCTCTGTGATCCTGGTACTTTTTTAAATATATATTAGGCAGTATTTTATCTTTATTCCATTAATAAACAATCAAGCAAAAAAACTTTGTAATTAAGAAATTGAAATAAATATAAAAAAAATTAACCACTCTTTTTTTTCATTTACTTAATCCAATGATTTGTTTTATGCCCAGCAATGTTTGGAAAGCCCATGTCTTTCTTCAACATAAAGCCGTAAGATTCAATCTGTACAAAATTATTTCATCTCAGACACTGACCTGTAGCAATCATATAATTTTAGCTTCAACATGATAATAGGTACATGTATATTCAATAGTGTGATGGTTAATTTTATGCATCAACTGGACAGGACCACAGGGTGCCCAATTGTTTGATTAAACATTATTCTGTGTATGTCTATGAGGATGTTTCTAGATGAGATTATATTTGAAACAGTGAATTGAGTAAAGTTGATGGCATTCCCAATATGATGAGCTTCATCCAATCTGTTGAGGCCTGAATAGAACAAAAAAGCTGAGCAAGGGAGAATTCACTCTCTCTGCCTGTCTTCAAGCTGGAACATCACTTGTCTCCTGCTTTTAGACTTGAATTGAACTAGAATGTGTACTATCTACTCTCCTATTCCTCAGGCCTGTGGACCCACAGTGAAACTATACCATTGGTTTCCCTGGGTCTCCACCTAGCTGGACTGCAGAGCTTAGGATATATATATATATATATATACACACACACAAACACCCACACACATATATGTGTACCTATGTATCTATACATGTATATCTTCTATATATATGTCATATATATTGACATAGATATAAATATAAATATTTCCTTTAACTTCTCTTTCTCTGGAGAAATAATGGTTACTTATCTGCATTTGTATTTTAATAATCACATTAAAATAAGTTCATTATAAAACTAAATAGATGGAAAACATTTTGTTAGTATCTTAGAACATACAACAACAATAATGTATGTTATTTCGACAATTGAATCCAGAACATTGAATAGCTCATAGTCCAAATCCAGTTAGTTTTTATGGTGTCCAAACCTGTCACATGAACATTCAGTACCAACCATTTAAAATGGTTTTCATGAACCCCAAAATCAAAAAGAAAAAAAAAAGAAACTAAATTTACCTAACACTATCTTAAGGTGATATGTATAGCTATAAAATCTAGAATTCCCCATATCCTTTATATATAGCAAATAAAAGACTGAAAATAACTTTCTTATGATATATAGATATCAAGAAACTTAGATCACTGAGTGTTTTAGCCCAGAACTTAATTCATCTGGTTTGGTGTTTTTCCAAAAAACTCTGTCTATGTTTGCAAAACTACATCTTAACTTTAAAACACTTTATTTACCAAACATAAAACAGACATGACTATTAGTACATGTGGTGGTTTTCCTCTGTGATTCTTGTGTTTTCTCTGCTTGTGTGAATCTAGCAAGAAGGACGGCTTAAGGGGGTCTCAAAAAAAATGTCTCATTCATACTTCTCTTGGGGACATTTCTGCTGCCACCACCAGAAAAGAGATGTTTTCTCCAGAGATGGAGTCTGCAGATGAGCAGCCTTCAAATTTTAATGTCTATAATAATTATTGGGTTTATATATCTATTTTCAGATACCTCCCCCCAAAGAATCTGATTCTGTGAGTCTGAGGTAAGATTTAGGCATCTACAATCTAACAAGGCACTAAGATAACGCTAATATGGGAGGTGGGAGGCCTCTGTTTTGAAAATCACTGCATAAATCTCTTGCCACCAATGTGATGAATTTTCTCATCTGGTTGCAATAGTTAATTTTTTCTGTTTAACAACAAAACACAAAATGTCAGTAACATATAATAATAAGCATCTATTGTTCAAAGAGCTGAAATCAACTGAGTGTCTCTAAACAGCTCTGTGTTTAAAGACTGAGCTTGCTCATGTGTCTGGGGGTGGACAGGCCGATCTGCCTGTACAGACTGGTCTCAGTGGATGTAACAGTGGCGCTTCTCATCCTCTAAGGAACAAGCTCAAATGTCCCTTGTGACAGCTGAGATGCAGGAAAAGCAAACAGAAGCACTCTAGGTCTTTATGGGCCCAGGCTCAGAACAGACCCGCTGTCACTTCTGCCTAACTCCATCAGACAAAGCAAGCCACAGACTTGAGTTACAGGATAGAAAAATCTTTTCTGACCTTTTAGGGGAAGGAATTGAAAAGTGACCTGACAAAAGATATGAGTACAGGGAGAGATAAAAAACTGAAGCCATTATTGCAATCAACCCTTTAAAAATAGTGAAAGGCTATAGACAGAAAGTGAGTAACGAGGCATAAATTTTATTTGGGGGAACATGAGTTTGTGGACATGCTGATTCAAGGCCATCTCTATAATATACATCCAGTGGAAATGGGGAGAGCAGTATGTTCCTATCAAGATCTCATCTAAAGCCAATGCTGTCTTTTCTTCTACTATAAAGTGGAGTCTGTACCAAGAGCTATGGAAGTTCCCACTGAGCGTAAATTCTACCCTGAGCAGGTACCAACCTACCGTAGTGCCACATGTCAGGCACATTTGAGGAAGCCACCTAAGAAGTCTAAGCAAATACATAAAACAGAGCTTTGTATTAAATTTAAGGGTCCCAAACAAGAGTAATAAACATTGAAAAATATCATCCATTTGAAAATCGACTTCTTTTTGTGAAGAAAATATCTTAAGTTTCCACGTTTTAAAATGTACAGTATCCTGGAATGACATCATCCTCAACCAAAAGCTACTAGAGCTATGATAAAATATGTTTTTGAGTATGAGAGAACATACATTTCCAAAGCAAGATTTTAAATGTTAACATTACGTTAGAAATTTTTCTTGAGTGATTTTCATATTCTGGATGGGCATTAGCTCTAGCTCATTCTTACCCATTTATTAAACAATGTTATCTCAAGACTTGGATCGGTCACAATCATATCCCATAAGACCGGCTTCCTTTAAACATCTCCTGAAATTGACATTTTAATTCAGCCTCGTTTTTGTTTTAATTAATGAGGATTAGTGGCAGTTTGCATTTTAAAAATATTAATATATCTCTATTTTAATGAATTACCCCAGTACTTGGAAAATTGAGGCTTCTGTGTACATAACATGTAAATATTCAACAGAAATGATGTTTGACACACATAAATCAGTGCTGGAAGAGTTACTGTTCTCAAAGTAAATGCAGAGTGAAAAGACCAATTATTAGTCTTTTGCCTGCTCTTGTTCTCGGAGAACATAAAGGAACTCCCTATAATAAATAGAGAAGTCTTTCTTGTAAACTCGCATGATCTCAGGCATTTATAAAAATAGAAATTACTGTTGATAAATACTCTTGACTTGGAATGCCAGAGAGACATCCTGCTGAGGATTTATTTTTCCAGAGTCCTTACTAAATCCTAATATTCAAAGACGTTTCTAAAGAAAAACTTGAGAAGGAAGAGTTGAAGAGACTGGAGTGTTGGAAGTTAAAGTATTTACTGTAAGAACATGTTCATCGTTCATAAGAACAGAATGCTGTTAGCTCACTTTTGTTACCTGGCTGGAGTTTTGACCAGCCTTTCGAAAATGCCAAGGGTATCAGCCAGGGATAAGTGCAATTTGTTGATTTTGTGTTATGGACTCAGCACACCAAAACCAAGTGAACATCGTGAGGATGCTTGTACTAATTCAGTTATTTAGTGATGAATTAGCTAAGACAGATCCTTAAACCAAAAAAGAAAAAATCAGCCACGGACTGTCCATCAAAGCATCATTTTACTTTATTTCTTATGAGTCTGAGAAGCTTTAAATTTTTGTTGCTTTGAAAACTTACTTTAAAAATATAATAGCTCCAGAAGTATCTGTCCTTGAAACGTTTTATGGCATTGCAGTTGATATTTAAGTTAGCGTGATGGTACCAAATAGATTCGACATTAGAAGGAAGAGATTTTAAAAGCAAAACTTTTCCTGCATCAAACCCTAACTTGAAACACGCGCAGACTTTTCAGCAGGAGATACTTTTGCTTTCAGACCATGAAGGACTAATCTTATGCTCATGTGTCACCTATTGGGCAACCCGGAGGCCTACGCTTCCCAAGGAAAAGCGAAAGGCTGTGCTTCCCACTCCTTGTGTTACAAAGCAGCCAGTGAAGTTCCATGAGGCAGGATTTGCTTGTTCCCTTCTGCACAAGCAAGACCCAGAGCCCTCTTGGCACATAGTTTGTGCACAATCAATCACTGAATACATGAATGACAAATTTAAGATCTCTTCTAAGTTCCCTGTAAAAGTAGTGATGCTATTGCAAAGGTAAAGTACTCAATTAGATGTGGGCCCTGTATGACTCCATCATTACAGGTTTGGGACAAAGATCCAAAGTGTCCATACCAGGACCTTCTTCTGGAGACAGGGTTTGCATTTGATCTTGACAACAATACACATTTACTCCTAATCTACCCACAACACCAAGAAAAACAGTTTCACGTTCTTTTTGCATTGTGACTGATTAGAAGTAAAAGAAATCAAAGCTGTTTTACTTGTTTTAATAACATCGCCTAACATTTGCTAATGACTTATCTATACCCCTGGTGTGAGTAATGAAGTCAGTAAGTATAAATATATCCTATAATTAGTGTTTCATTAACACAATGTTAAGCATACTTTGACTGCTAAGAATGTCCAGAGAAAATTCTCATGAACACGTTAAGTTAGGACAGAAGTCAATGCTTCTAGAAATCACTTTAGATACAAGAAACATTGTACATAGGATGATGATGCCTTAGTCCGTTCCAAAGTAGGCACCTTGAGACTTCACACAGTTCTCTCCATCACCATCAGCTGCCCAGTGCATTTTCCTGAATTTCATCGACAGCCTGAAATCTCTTCCTTTTCAAAGGTGATTTTAGTTTTGGGAAATGCCGGAAGTTGCAGGGCACCAAATCTAGGCTGTAGGGGGGCTGAGTCACCTAGGTGATTTGATGTTTTGCCAAAAAACTCTGCACAAGACATGATACATGAACGGGCGCACTGTTATGATGAAGCTGCCAATCACCAGTTGCCATAGCTGTGGCCTTCTGAATCATCTGAATAGTTTTCCAGAGAGGAATGTTCAAGCTTAAGGCAAAATCCGATACAGATTCATTGCTCTACTTGCTCAGTCATTTTGAATGCAATGGTCACACAATACACATGCTCACTCAATGGCATCTACCACCCCCACTGACTAGTACAGTGAAGTCATCATTGTTCATGCATGTCCATTCCAGTCCATTCTCCTTAGCTGCCAGGTTACAAGGGTGACATGCAAACTCTTCTCCTTATATTAAAACAATGACTGAACTTTTTCCGGACAGACCTTGTATGCTTGTGAAATTATCACCATAATCTAATCCATAAATATATCCATTACCTCCAAAGGTTTCCTCTCACCTTCTGTTTTTGTTGTTGTTGTTGTTGTTATTATTATTATTACTAGAGCAAAAAGGAGCACATTAGTTGCCAGAAACTAAGGGCAGGGGAATACAGGGGACTGTTAGTCAAAGAACACAAACTTTCAGTTATGCAAAATGAAAAAACCCTAAAGATCTTCTGTGCAGCGTACCTATAGTTAACAGTACCGCATCATATACCCAAAGGTTGGATGAAAGGGTAGCTATGCTATTATGTGTTCATACCAGACACAAAATACTCCATTTTCATTTATTCCTTTGAATCGCTCTGTCATGATTTTGAAGTGAACAAACTAAAATGAATAATACTAGAATTGTTTGTCTTAAATAATGCTCAGAAATGTTGGCTTGTTTTTATTCTTTTTTATTTGGTCCTTCCTTAAAAAAAAAGTGTACTAATTTAGACAGGGAATTTGATCCACAGAGGAAATGCATAAGGATGCTGAGGGAGAAATGAGCCAGGCCCTTGGATTAGTTTAGCAAAATCTAGAAAATCTGTGGTGTGGGAAAACTAACAAGCAAAGAAAAACACATGCTCTAAATATTTTGCAAGTTTAAGAGCCAGTTGTTGACTGTAAAGGACTCAGTCCTGGTAAGTGTCCAAGCTTCTCTGCTTTCCATTTCTTGAGAACAATTTTGTTTAAAGGACAAATTTAAAAACTCTGACATCATGTTATTTTTCTATAATCTAGTATCATAATCTTAGCCTACATATTGTTAACATTTCCTATGGAATATTTTCCTGTATGTCATAGAGTGTTGACTTTCCTTAACTTTCTAATATTATAAATTATATATTTTATTGTCTTATGAATATTTCTAGTCCTACAGATCTAATTCTTCATTCCTATTGTCTGGGTTGCTGACTGATCCCACTAGTTTTCTTTTTTTAATTGACTTTTATTGAATTTTTTCCCATTACCATTTATGCCCCATCCCCTCTTCCACCTCCTCCATTAGTTTCCTCTGATTGGAAAAAGTTATCTTTACATGTGAGAGGGAAAGAGAGCATAAGTCCATCTGTACCATTAAACGTTTCCTCCAGTGTGCCAGACCTTCAGATGCACACTCCATTTTTCTCCCTCTGCTCGGTTGGACTATATCAGAAGATCCCTTGCCTTCTGATTTCACTTTCATTTGAATGAAGAACTCAAGCAGAAGATGAAAGAGAAGGATGAGAATGGGGTCAGGGATTTCATTCCCCCTCTTTTCCTTCCCTGGAAAGAAGGGTCACCTTGGAGGGTCACCAAGGAGGGTCACCTTGGAGACTGGCTACATTCTCAACTAGAGTAGTAGTTGATGTCAGGCCACCCTCTTCACACAATTTCTCTCTCTCTCTCTCTCTCTCTCTCTCTCCACCCTGCCCCTCACCCCCATAACCCCACTATCTTAATAGCTCTGGGATCCTTGTATTCTCTCAGTTTCCTTATATCTAAATAATATCTTTGAAAGTAGTCCTTTGTTAAACTTGCTTCTTCCCTAGTTCTCCAACCACTCCTCTTTGTCTACCCCTAACGCTAAGTGAGAGCAATTTATTTATTAAAAGAGTAATCTTTGTCCTCTGCCTATAAGTTTTTGCTGCCCATCACTCCACTGAGCCTGTTATTATCAAAGCCACTGGTTGGTTGGCATCCACAAGCCGGATCTTTTAGAAATAGCCTTCCTTAAATTACTTGTGCCCTTCAAAGCCCTGGAGAATATTACTTATGCTTTCTTTCTCAAATATTTGTTTTAGGTTCAGCTTCTGCCATATCACTTTCCCGTCTATCTCCTTAAAAGCTCTTATTTAATACTCCTAATTTAAATGATGTTGTTCTCCAAGTCTCTGTATTCACTGCTGTAATTCTATGTGACTTTATCAATCTGTGGTTTCAACTACCACTTATATGATGAAGCTTCCTAAATCTATAATTGAGATCTTTGCTAATTCAAGGCTCACAGATCCTACAGCTCCATTATCAGACCTAGCTGGAGGTTCCTTGGATACCTCAAAATAAACATGTCCATTAATTAGCTCACCTTTATCTCAAACCCATCTCTTCCCCTGAATTATTGTATATTAAAACCATCTGCCTGGGCACAGCAGATGAGGATAGTGGATTCTGGGGTATGCCATCCAGATTTCCCCTTTAAGTCCAAGGCATGCCTTTCCCCAATTGTGAAAGGAGCACTCACTGCTTACTGATGAGTCCCTCTCTGGAAAGTGCCCTTAGCTAAAGGGAGCTCCTTTGCCAGTGGCTAGATCCCTCCCTCTCTTGGGAGGTCCCACATCCAAATATTGTTAGATATGGAGGAACTGAGTCTCACCCTTCTTGTCTCTGTTGGAGACAACTCTGATTGGCTACCCCAGCTCCCGATCTGCATGCAGGGTAAGCAAAGCCCTCCTTCCCTGCAACCACCCTCACAGCCCCACTCTGGCTCTGCCCAGTTTAAGAAAACTTGCTATTCCCTTTCAACGTAGTGTTTGTGAGTCCCACCCAAAAGCCTATGTACCTCTTGATTCATTTCTCACCGATGTTTCCATAACTTTGGGTGGTCATACCACCATTTATACACTCATTATCCTATAGATTACATTTTATTATTCTGGTCATTTGCTAAAACTCACAATGCTACTATGATCATTGTTCTAAGTGTCTCCTTAACCTGTAGAATGGGAATTTAGAAATGGCACTGCTGAGACATAAATTACATGCATCCCAAATCTATCAGATCATAACCAGCTGCTCTCCAGCAGAGCTCAGCCCTCTTTCTTCATCAGTGAAAAGAAGTCCCATCGCCCTGTATCCTCACTAGCGTTTGTTATTGTTGGACTATTTAGATTCTTCCCAGTATGAGGGCTGAGAAATGGTATTTCTTTGTGACTTTCATTTGCATTTCCCTGATTTCCAGTGAGCTCGAGCATTTTTTGTGTGTGTGTTTTGGCCGTTCGTGTTTCCTCTTCTGTGAATTGCCTTTTCATATCTTTTCCTATTTTTCTACGTGGTTGTTTTCTTTTTCGTTTTTGATTTGTAGCTTGAAAAATCTATTTTGAATGCTAATCTTTGTTAATTTTTTGCATTCCAAATAACTTCCCCCAGACTGTCTCAGTCTCTTCACTTTCTGTGTCTCTTGCTACCCAGACATTTTTAACAAAGTTATTAATCATTTCCTTTAGCATTTTTGCTTCGTTTCTCTAAAGACATCCTTCTCCTCAACTCAAAAATTCTACAATTTTTTTTATTTTATTCTAAATGATTTAAGTTTTTTTCCTCTCTTCTTTTTCTTTCTTTCTTTTTCTTATCTAGAATGCCAATCTTATCTATAAAGTTTATAGATATATGTGTGCACATCAGCTCTTGGCTTCATTATTTCTGTGCTATTGGCTATTTGTCTGTTTTTGTCTCATTTGTCTATAAAACAGAAAAATGCACCCATTAGGTTTTTCTTCCTTAAGATTATCTTACCTCCTTTGGCTCTGATTTTCTCTAAGCATTTTTAGAACCATCTTGTCAAATGCCAATCAAACCCACTTAAGGTTTTTGTGAGAATTGTATTATCTTTATAGATAGAATTGGTAAAAAATAATTGGCAGTGTTATTATATTGATTATTCTTCACTATGAACATAGACTATGTCTGCATTAATTTTAAGTCCTTCATAAATATTCATTTTTAAAATATCTTTTAGCAAAATATTATGTTTTTTTCCAGGTGGTTAATCTGATCTTACAATTAATTTATTCCTAGGCACCTTATATATATATTTTGTTCATGTGAATCACATATTTTGAAGTCTATATTTTCAAATGTTTTTTTCTGGGATGTTGTAAATTAAATTATTTTTGTAGATTGTATATCTAGCAAATTTGATACATACATAAATATATATCTTAATTATAGTCCATGTTTAAATTTTAATATTTATTTATGCATTCACTTTCTCTGATTCTTTTCCTGTTCTAGTTGTTTGC